>RDPX01000058.1:85924-103288 GCA_003991215.1 Morbakka virulenta | reverse complement strand
TATTTATATATATATATATATATATATATTTATATATATATATATATATTTATTTATATATATATATATATATATATATATATATATATATATATATATATAGAGAGAGAGAGAGAGAGAGAGAGAGAGAGAGAGAGAGAGATACTTGCAACTTTATCAGTCAAATGTTTATGAAAGGTTAATATCGATCCAGTAAAGTACAGAGCATTAAATTTGAAAACAGCACACAATCAAATGGGAGAATAAGACTTTGGTCAAAAAATATGACTTGTTGCGAGAAAACGCAAGCAAGTGAGCATGTCATATTTCTTGACACAACAATCAGTTAGGAGAGTAACACTTTGGTCACTTCCCTCTCTACAAAATCAACGGTCACACACCTACATCCACGAAAACATTCCTGTCATCCACCTACTCTTATTCGATCCTTCCCTCTTTCCTAGTTAATACGTCAGCCACGAAACTGTATCTATCTTTGTAACACTTTCACTCAAAAGAAAATTATTTCCTACTTTTGAAACCAGAGGGTAAAATAAACTACCCCCTGAAAATGGATTTTGCTTCTATGAATTGAGATGATCAATTGTCAACCGATGACCACACCGATTCCCCAGCAAAACAACTCTTACAACATTTGTTTTTCCTTGGCACCATAAATTTAAAGAGATTGAAAGTATTATCCACCGTGAGTAAAACACAAACGTCAATGATTATCCTCAACTAAAAATGGTCTTTTTAAGCCCTTTTATTTTATCATTCAGAAAAAACAAAATGCAGAAAGATAGCTTGATAAAATCACACTTTTCCTATTCTTCCGCAACTAAATCTCGAAAATCCGTAACATGGCAAAATCCGATTTGTATGCATGTAATGTCATTAGTGCCACAAATAAAATATATAATGACATTACTGGAAGATTAGCTTTTTACGCAAGGAGGCAATTGCTCTTCATCTAACCAAATTTATCCTGTTAAATGCATTAAATACTGGGTGATTTTTGTGGGATAAATTACCCGTCTGTTACATCAGAGAATGAGAGGAGCTATGGCTTAATGGTTAGTGCAGTTGTATTGTAAACAAGAGGTTCCGGGCTCGATTCCCCAAGCGGTTAAAACGACTTTGGAACTTTACTCAAGAAAAAAACATTGGTTGTGGTCAGGAGGGGCTGCCAAAGCAATCTCTATAAAGGGTACCCCACTGAACCCCACTTACCAGAAGGAATGACATTAAATAATAAAAAAAAAGAATTACATCAGAGAATGGACTGTCACGGATCTGATATTAGAAATGGGAACATTACCTGTGGGCTCGTATGACACTTATAAAATATTAAAATAGTAAAGATTGTACTTTTGAGAAAGATTCCAAGGGATATTCGAGCTGACCATCAACATCAACATCGATGGTATACTGTCTAAGAAACCTGAGTCATTAAGAAACATTAAAGTTGTTCCAGATACGTTGAGTAATCATGACGTCATTACTTGTGATAGAAAGATAAACAAACAAAAGGAGATTTTTTAAACAATTAAATGTAGAAACTTTGCAAATTACGTACCTGAAAAGTTACATAGTGACTTCAAGGAAAATTTATTTGATTCCATCTACATTGAGAAAAATCCGAACTCTTCATGGGAGACACTCAAGTCAATTCTACGGTCAGCATTTGATCAGCACGTCCCGTGGATAACAAAGAGAGTAAAGGGTAAAAAATCACCCTGGTTAAATCGTTAAATTAAATCTAAAATGAACCCCCGTGATGTACTGTACCATAGATTTCGAAAATCCAAATCGACAGCTGATTACGAAAATTACAAAAAACAACGTAACAAAGTTAACATCTCTTCTAACAAAGTTAACTCTCAAAAAGATTTTCCAAATAAAAGAGAAACCTTCCATGACTAAATGTTTCTTATCAGCGGTGCTTTTACATCAAATACGTCAAAAATTGCTGCGAAATTTTGCTTGTATTTTGCAACTATCGCCAGCATCGTAAAGGAGAAAGCTATGCCATTGAATAGCTTTATCTAGTAGAAACCAGTACAGTGTTTTCCTAAAACTTATAGTTCTTTCAAGTTCAAAGAAATCTGTGTTAATGAGATTTTTAAACATCTGAGTAAACAAAGCTTGCGGGCATGACGGCCTGCATCCTGGTATGCTCAGGTATATAGCAATCATCATCGCAAAACCGCTCACTCAGGTGATAAACTCTATTCTTCAAACCGGAATTGTACCAGAAGACTTTAAACATGCTATTGTCACGCCTAACTTCAAGTGTGGAGCGAAACACGAATTCAAAAATTATCGTTAAATTAGTGTTCTGCCAATTGGCTACAAAATATTCAAAAGATTACTTCATCAGCAAGTGTCTCAACATCTCGAAGAAAAAGGATTACTATCGTCCACTCAATTTGGCTATCGAAAGAAAAGAAACACTGAGCTAGCAGGCACCTTACTTTTAGATAGAATTAGAGAAAATATGGATAAGGGTCAAGTGACAGGAGGCATTTTTATCGACCTAAGGAAAGCGTTTGATATGCTGAACCACGGTCAAATATTAGAATCTTTATCTTCCTACGGTATTCATGGAGCCGAAAAAGATATTTTTTACAAATTATCTCTTCAATCGCACTCAATCAGTACGAGTTGGTACAGAAATTTCAAAGCAGCAAAAAAGTCACCTCTGGAATGCCTCAAGCTTCGATTCTGGGGCCCTTACTATTTTTGATAACCTTTAATGAGACTGAATTAGTCCTACAATATGCAAGAATTATCACTTACGCAAACGATACCATGAAATACTTTTCCGGAAAGTCGAAAGAAATAATCCAAGACAGGCTGCAGCCAGATTTCAACAGAATTGCAGATTGGTTGGAATCCATGGATCTTGTGATGAACACAAAAAAAGGAAAGACTAAAGTCATATTTTTTCGGTCTTCCCAAAAAGTCAAGAATCAATCGTTAGATATCAGGTATCATTTAACCAAGATTGCAAATACAGTAAGATTCAAGTACCTCGGGGTGAAACTAGATCAAACCATTTCGTTGAGTAACCATATTGACGCTGTATAAAAGGAGGCATCATCGAGACTCAATTTGATGAAAAGACTTGGTCCACAACTAACATCCGAACCAGCCCTCACATTATACAAGACCAGGTTGCTACCGATTTTTACCTACTGCTCGATAATCACTAGCTCTTATACTAATACCGTCAGGAAGAAGATTTCCAGTTCGGAGAGGAGAGCTTTTCATATAATCTTCAAAAAGCGCTCTTATGAAGGCATAGATGCTATATCAATAAGAACATTACAAAAACTTCGTACGAGTATTAAAGTTTTCACCTCTATCAATCTTAATGTGTGCAAAAACTTTAAAGGGTATTTCGAAGTTAAAAAAAACAGGACAAGTAATAAAGTAAAAATGTTAAGACTACCTCGTCTGAAACTGGAGTCTATGAAGAAAAATTTTACATTTCTTGGTGCAAAATTATGTAATGAACTGCCAATTGAATTTCGAAGTGCGACCTCGACAAAAGAATTTATAGTTTTATTGGACAAAGTTTTTAAAGTTTCTATCTAAATAAAGAATGATTTTATATTATTGTACATATCTAATTTTATCTTCTAGATTCAAATTAAACTGGCAAGAGTCCAAACTCTCAGGCGGGTTTAGAAAATCACATTCAATCTTCCAAGTTAAACTTTAGTGGATCGATCGATGTTTTTAAATTTTTCAGATTTCGAATCTGTCAGTAATTCAGATTTCTTCAATGCTTTGTTATTTTCCTTTTAAGCATAAAACATTACCCATTTGACAACAGAAGTTTTTGTGAATATGTATACATATCTAAAATTTTTGAACCCGTAATCCTATTCAAAGTTGGTAAATAATAATAATAATAATATGAATAATACTTGAGTAACCATACACCAAACGAAAATCTCTACAGACATTTACCAGCAGTTGGTGATAAAATCAACACCTTAGAGTGTTACTCACTGGACACTAGTACTACCACCAAGAATTCAATATACAAAATATTTTTAAAGGATACCAGATACGGTCAAAGTTGGCGAGGCTCACCGAAAACAACCTACATCCACACGCTAAAGAGAGACGGGGGCAAGAAGGGTGGGATGAGGTGACATTGGAGAAATAGTTTCGCTAATAACAAAAGGAATGGTAAAGAAGAGTTGTTCATGTGATCAAGTGTTTGTGTGTGTGTGTGTGTGTGTGTGTGTGTGTGTGTGCCCCTTTGAAACTCAAACTTATTAAAGTCTGGAATACAAAATTAATACGATCAGAAGCTGTAGTAAAATAACGACATTAAGCAAAGCTATTGCAGTTTTAGACACTGTCTAAAATGGGCCCGGAAACTATTTAAAAGAAAGAAGTTTAAAAATTTGTATGATAATATTTTATATAAGTATTATCTTAATGGAAAAGAAAATAATTTGATGATATACTCCGAGTATCTGAGGAGTATATCAAAACTATATTTCTCTACTAGCCTTACCTGCTGGAGACAAGACCATCAACGTTCCAATTTAAACAACTTCCGACATTAAAATTCATTATAGGGTTTCACAAGAAAAGCCATTTTTACTTTAGTGCATTACTACTTTTTATGCCTTTGTGTAACGGCAGTGAGAGGCCAAATAATTTATTTTGTTTTTTCAACATTTTTTGTTTGATATGAACTTTCAAAAACCTGCATACCGAGGCATACTCATTCCTTCAGAATTCTTCTTAGATACCCTTAAACAATGTTTTACATTGGATAACATTGATTCTTTAGTTATATTGATCATTATTGACAATATTAAAGGCTTCAAAATTTTGTCAGATATACCCACCCAATTTTGTTACTTCAAAGAGAGCTCCTAGAAGAGGTTATAAAATATCATTACTTATACCTTTTGAAACGCAGCAATGACTTGATAAGTCATTTCTTGGTTGTGAGCATCCAAGGTGTTTTTGGTGTGGTGTCCTACGGAGGTTGTCAGACTCTTTTGACAAAGAATGATCAAGGCAAGAATAAAAGATAAAATCGAAAGTCGATCTTAATAGACTTTAGTCTTTGGTTTTCTAACTTTCATTTTCATTTCATTATTTCATTATTTCCATATCAATTGCAAAAATGAATCTCATAATGTCCAAGTCAACATAATTCTCAAAATTGTATTGACTGATTTGTTGATCTCCGACATTTTAACAGCAAAACTGAGTTAAACTTAACATATCACCATTCAAAATATGAATAGAAGGGGAAGGATATTTATATAAGGATAATTAATTTCAACATAAACTCGAATTATCATTGTTTTTGACTAAAAGCTAGAAGTAAAAAGCAAAACCCTGTTAACTTTTCTAATATAGTGAGTGTAATTATCACATTGCCATATGCTGGACGGCAGTCGATGCAAAGAAGTGAATCAATTCTGGGTAAGCAAATATTGCTTTCATAGTTCAAGAGGGCATCCCACCTAGCTTGCCTGAGAATCTACATAAAATTTTGGGGGCACTTTAGGACAAGAAATTAAGGAAAAAATATCAAGACTACCCTGTCTGAAACTGGAATCTACGAAGAAAAATTTTACCTTTTATGTGGTGGCATTTTGGGACAATAAATAAATAAATAAACATATTTTGAAACATTTTAAATGTTTAGATGCTATTCAAATATCTTACAAATATTGGGAGAAAGTAAATAAGTAAAACTAAAGTAAAGCAATGCTAAAAACTTCCTAAGTATTTTGTTTTGGGGCAATTTGTGGAACAATGTCCACTAACTTTGAATACGAGCAAGATTATTGGGATGCCTTTAGTATAAAGCTAGACAAACTGGTTTCATAACTTGGGTTTATAAGAAGCTTCATGTTTTTTATCTTTACTTGAACTATTGTTTTCTTTGTCAGAGACATGTTGTATCCAATTGCCTGTGGGACCATAGTTTTGTGATGACATTAAGTGTCTTATTAGTCACTGTCTAAGAAATGGTAGTCCAAACCTTGGCAATGCCATTGTATATGAAAACTTTTAGATTCATCTAGACGCATGGCTAGTTGCTGCACTATAACTACATGCTACTACTACTACTCTTTGTACTGTATTGCTTTATTAGTTATGCATAATTTGAATGGTTGTGTATATATGGTTCATTGAATGAGGTCAACATAGAAATTAATTACTTGTAAATAAATGCAACCTGATTAAATTTTGACTTCATATTTTTCAGAGAAGAGAGGACACAAGGATGTTCTTCCTATCAACAGTAAGTAATACAATATTTAATAGAGTGTTGTTAGCGCTTTATTCCAGCTGGGAACATTTCTAATATAGAAGAGTAAACCAGTAGGGATTTACCGACATTGCATTGTAGCTGTCAAAAATATCTAATTTTTCTAATTAAAATTTTAATAACAGTTATCACAAACATNTTGGCAATGCCATTGTATATGAAAATTTTTAGATTCATCTAGACGCATGGCTAGTTGCTGCACTATAACTACATGCTACTACTACTACTCTTTGTACTGTATTGCTTTATTAGTTATGCATGATTTAAATCGTTGTATATGGTTCATTGAATGAGGTCAACATAGAAATTAATTACTTGTAAATAAATGCAACCTGATTAAATTTTGACTTCATATTTTTCAGAGAAGAGAGGACACAAGGATGTTCTTCCTATCAACAGTAAGTAATACAATATTTAATAGAGTGTTGTTAGCGCTTTATTCCAGCTGGGAACATTTCTAATATAGAAGAGTAAACCAGTAGGGATTTACCGACATTGCATTGTAGCTGTCAAAAATATCTAATTTTTCTAATTAAAATTTTAATAACAGTTATCACAAACATTAATCTAATAAGTATTTATCTTATATATATTAAAAGGCATTGATTTTACCTTATTCACCGCACAAAATTTATTTTAAGGGACAGACAATAGTTAATAGAATTATAGAGATAACCTTTGTTGTTTCATTAAATATAAAAATTAAATGCGTTTACATTACTGTATAATGCGATAAATGTCTTTTCTCAATTCTCTACCGTGTTCCACAGTAGGTCGTTAAATCTAACCTAACACTCTTCACCTATGACGTGCTGATACCTATACTTGTGACAAATATATGTACGTTTTTGCTTTTATCGGTTCATGTAACCAGTACAAACGCGGTGATATCGTATAAGTACGTGACTTTTATGGTATAAGAAGGTTGAAAGATTTGATAACTCTTACGTTTTTTGTGTAGCCCTCAAAATTTTATATGCCACCTTAGAGCACGTTTTTCAGCCTAGACGAAGAGAAAAAAATAACACTATTATCAACTAAAGCATGTGAAATATAATTTTTGAAACCTAAACGACTGTTATTAATTTTGTTGACGCATCATATTTAATGTAAATTCAGTGTATGAAGTTTTATCAGAAACATATTAGAACTATTAAAATAATTTAGAGTCCAATTCTACCTCCAGTGTCTGTTTATTGGAAAAATGATAAATACATTACAAAGAATGCCAAAGTTGCATTAAATAGAGTGGAAGATGAGAATTACAACAGTGAAAGTCTATCGATCTTGCATGTAAGAAGTAATGGAACTTGACATTTTGACCAACCTTCAGGTTGCTATATTCATTGTCCATTCCAACCTGTGTCCATCCAATGTTACCTGATACCATAGGTTATTTACAAGTTGTCCTTCTTCAATTCTTATAACAAGAATCAAAAGAAGCATGTATGATAGTTCCCATCATCCTTTTCTTTTGCAGGTATTCACTGTTAAATGAGTTGGTTGGCTTTTTTGTTTGTTTCTTAACTCTTGATAGGACAGACACCTTAACGTAATATACTTCTTTTATACGTTATCATGCTTAAAGAAAAGTTAAAGTTGGAAGCTACTTTTAAAAGCAATTTAATTGCTTAAACCAATCGAGTAAATACAAAATTAAATCACCTAGAAAAATGGTTGTAAGAGCTTTATCGTGTCATGAATCGTATGCTTTTTCTAAGCTACATTAAGATTACGATTATTATTGTTATTATATTTTCTTTTTTTGAATTGTAAGTTAAGATCAAACAACGGGCTACTACCAGTAGCCTAGGGTGAGTGAAATTAGAAATTATTGTTTTCATTATTATGAAATTTAAGTTTTTCAGGAGAAAGGAACAAATAATACTCCTTTTATATAATAGGACAATTCACGAACAATGTAATTCTTCGTACTGCAGGGACAGGCACAAATAACAAGACTAATCACGATTCTCTATTAGGAAATTCCAAAGGTACATCCACATAAAGTAGAAAAAACAAAAACGAAAAAAACAACAAAACAAAAATTGATTTACAAAAAGGGAGACAAAAAGGAATGGTTTGGCTTTACATACTCAATGCTCTTCTTAGTAGATGTGCCATACTATTTAAAATATCTTTTGTATCTCATATAAGGAGACAGTTCCTGCGATTTTCTCAGGCAATTGTTTTGTCCCCTTTTTTATCAGGCCTGGTGCCCTTATCACAACTGGTATAGTGGTCGTTTTGAGGTGCCACACCTTTTGGATCTCTATCTCCAGATCTTTGTATTTGGAGAGTTTCTCAAACACTTTAGCAGATAGATTTCTAGCTGACGGCACATTCATGTTAATCAGAAGACAGTTGTTGTTTTTCTTGTCCTTGAACACAATGTTAGTCGATTGGTCTGAATAGTGCGGTCAAAATTAATTGGGAAATCCCACAAGATGGTACAATTTTCTCCTTTTGTTACTTGTTTAGGGTGGTGTTCGTACCAGTTACAGGTATTGGTATCAATATCAAAATGTTCGCAGATTTTCCAGTGAAGATACTGACGAACACTGTCTTGTCGATTTTTGTACTCTGCCGGTGTTAAGATAGAGCAGCCCAAGAGAAAATGGTCAATCGTCTCTACTTTATCATCACAGAACCTGCACTTTGCGGTAATTTCGAGTGAATTAGCTTTGGTCTTGCGCAGCAAGAATAAAAACTTCAGTCTGCCCTTTCAGTCCAGAGCTGGAAAGCCACTGATGGGTTGTGATTATATCTACATCAGGGTTATTAACTAGAGTCGTAAACTGTCCGTTGGGAAGTTTCTCTTGCCACTTAGATTCAAGCTATTTCAAATCAGTTTTTTGGCTAATTTCTTAGCCTTACGAGCACACTCTGTCGGTGTTATTAGATCTATTTCAGTATCTTTATTTAGCTGATGGAAATACCTTTCAGATTACTTCAAAACAGAGTAGAGCGTCTTCGAATCTTTATTTAAATTCACTAGTTTCAGCATCCAAATCTTTGTTGTATCAAGGTATTTACATAATCCTATTTTGCTTGTTTTATCAGTTAGTTCTAGCTTTATCATTCCCCATCCTCCATCTTTTCTTGGAATGTATAAACGACCTACATCTGATTTTGGATGATGCATTCTGTGATTCGTAAATTGTTTTCTTACTTTTGTATCCAACTTTTTCAGTTCACTCAAATTCCAGTTAATGATATTGAAACTATACGGTACTATGAGAATTGAAAAATTATTAATAGCCGTTATTCTTTTCTTAGAGTTTAGTTCGGTCTTCATAATCATGATTACTCTGTGTATGAATTCTTTCCCAATTTTCTCTTTCATCTTGGCGTGTTGTATGCCATCCCCTTCATTAACTCCAAGACATTTTTTGTGCCCTCTTGGTCCAATTCCCTATTGACGGTGTACTCATCTAATGCTAAATTGTTGGTCTTGACAACTTACCATGTTCAAAGTGAGCATTTCCATAAAACGAAGGCCATCCCAATGTCAGCACTATATGCCTTTAATGTTTTAGCAGTCTTTTAAGCTCTCCATCATTGCTGGCATAAAGTTTCAAATCACCCAAGTCAAAAAGATGATTTATTTTTCGATATTTGAACTTATAACGATATCCTATATTGTTTAGAAGTTTTGACAGGGGCATGGGGCTCAAGGAATAAAGAAGAGAAGGCATGGTATCAGCCTGAAAAATTCCACATTTGATTTGCAACCCATTATATAATATACAAAATTCCATTAGAATGGGAGAGGAGGAGATTAGTTTTCCATAGCGACATCAAATTGCGAAGAAAGTTGATCAACACAGGAGAGATTTTGAATATTTAGAGACATTTAAAGATCCATGAGTGTGGGAAGCTATCGAAGGCCTTCTTGTAATCAATCCAAGTGGTATATAGATTCCTATGCTTAGACTTTGAGTTCTCTAGGATCACCTTGTTGATAAGTAATTGGTCTTTATACTCATATGAGCCTTTCTGGCAACCTTCTTGTTCTATTGTAAAGATATCATAATCATCCAAATGTGGGTATGTTCTTTCAGAAAGTATTGGAGTTAACAATTTATACGAAATTTTACGTGGTTCTCTGTATCATTTGTTTTCGTAAGCATGTAGAACTAGTTTATTTATACATTGAGCAAGTTTCGAATGAATAGAATACAAAGTATATAACCAAAAATTGGGAACTTTATCGACGCCTAGCGAATTCCGTTTATGCAAATTTTTAAGTGCTCTACTGATCTCTTCCACACTAGTAATTGCCCATTCCTATTCTTCTACATCGTTCGCCCTGTTCTCAAAATCTTTCAACCACTCAGCATTTACGTAATTTCTTTTCTCATTTCTCCAAATCGTTTTCCAAAAATCATACACTTCTTCGTCTGACGGAATGTCTTCGACTTCTATATTATTTTTCCCGGTTTTTCTATAGAATGTCTTGGCGTTGGTTTCAAAATCTCTATTTTGTCTAAAAAATTAATTTCTCTTCGTGAATCTACGAAGTCTTTGAGCTTTAACATGTAACTTTTGTTTGAGCTCTTCCTTGATAATTTTTATTGTTTCTTTCTTCTTTATTTTATATTTTTTCAATACTTTTCTTGCATTTCCCAATCTTATTTCTTTGTCCTTATCTAGTTCCTCCAATAAAGAAATTTCTCATCTAAAACCTTCAATTTCTTTTTCAATTTTCATTTCCTAGTTAGGTTTACTAGGTTTGGATCTGTCATTTTGCTTTCCCTTTAGTTTGACGCCACATTCAAACTGTATTAGTTTTGATGTTGCATCAGTTAATTTGTTCAATATAGTAAGATTAGGGCCTATTTATTCACAAAGTTGCTTTAACGCTTCGTTTCCTTGTCGAAAAATCTCTTTGTATTTACGGCTTTGTTGTTATTATCGTTATCATCTTCAATTTACAACTGATGCACTGGCTGATCGTGAGCCATTCTTTGTGTGACCGGTTACAACCAGTAACCAAAGGTATGTCATTAAAGTTTTCCCTTTCAGTACTCTAATACATTCCACAAAATCCTAGCTGTTCTTAATAGTATTGCTTTCAGGACTTCAGCAATGTTGATCTCAATCCCAATCTTTTCCATGTGTTAGAACCCCCAATACAACAGGTACAACGCTAACTTTTTTCAGATTCCAAAGTCTTTGGATTTCTCTTTTTATTTCCTGATAATTGTCATTCTTTTCCTGTTCTCGTCTCTTGTACTCTTTCTGATCAACCTTTAATACACTCACTCAGGATATGGTTTATTGTTTCTACCCTTTCTCCACATAATCTACAATTAGATGAATCAGTCGTCTTGTCAATGTTATACTTAACATAACTTGTCCGTATTGTTTGCTCCTGGGCAGTAAATATTAAAGTTTCAGAGGTCACTTTCAAATCTGATTGTGTTTTCCAGATCAACAATTTCTCCTGTTCCTTATAATTTGCCCTTACATCTGCTTTCCCAGCCATTTTTGTTTTCTTTTCTCCTTGTTTCTCTTTTTAAGATCTTCCTTTTTAACCGTTGATTGATATTCAATTATTCCAACATGCTTCACTGCTTGCAGGAATGAATCATTGGAATTTTTTAGATAACATCCAAGTTTATTCTCTTTACTTCTAACTGTATCTTAGCAATTAGTAAGTTCTCTTCCACTGGCATTCCTATCTTGGTATAATCTGTCTACATCACTTTTAGGGAAAAAGGCTTTGTGCATTGTTTAGAACTTTGGGTTTTCCTGTTCGATTCTCTTAGCTCATCACATATCCATTCTACAATTCATGCTCCATACCTCAATTCTGCCACTGCCAAACTATTTGTGGTGTCTATTTTGTTCTTTCCGTTCAGTTTGGTTTTCAAAATCAGTCTGGTGCGTCTACAGTACTTTCTGACAAATTGATCCTTCATCTCTTTCTCTTTGATTTTATTATACTCAGTTATCCCCAGGTATCGATACCCTTCCTCATCATTTTTTTCAAAATCTTTCCATCTGGGAGAACCAAACCTTTACCCTTACTCTTATCTATTTCTCCTCTATTCAAAACCAATAATTTGCACTTCTTTATTTCGAATTCCATCCCAATATCTTTGCCGAACATACCTACCGTATTCACGAGTGAATCAAATTTGTTTAAGCGACTTTCCAAAACGTTTTAGATTGTCCATGAATAAAAAAATGGTTCAAACGTGTGAGTTTATCACCAAACTCATAATGAACTTTCACATTCCTTAGTATTAAGATTAAAGGGATTAGGGAAAATACAAACAAAAGTGGCTACAAACTGTCCCCCTGAAATATCCCCCTCTTAATTTCAACAGCTCCAACAGATGTACCACTAGATGTGTCGTCCAACATATACTTACTCATACTAACTAATAATAAAAATTTCGGGTTTCTCAGCCACTTCAAACAATTCTAAACATTCTCCAATCCATCTATGTGGTATCATGTCATATGCTTTCCGGTAGTCAATTCATGCCAGAGCAAGGTTCGTTTTTCTTCGTTTGCTATCTCTAAAGACTGCCTTGTCGATAAGCAATTGATCTTTTGTGACTCTTCAATTTTTTTTTACATCCTTTCTGCTCATCAAGTATCATATCCTCTTCATCAAGAAATTTGTAGAGACAGTCCGATATGATACCTGTTAGCAATTTTCACATCAAAAGAAGACAAGAAATGGGGCGATAGTTATCCACTACATCTTTTTGCCACAACACTGTTATACCAAAAGTTAACCATCCTCTTTTCCATTCAAACTCTTATTGAATTATTCAGATATTCTCTCGTGAAGGCTGGATAACCTTTTAATCCAAAAACATTGTACACTATCTTTCCAAGGGGCCTTCCAATTAGAACTTTTTCTAGCTTGCTTTGAGGTCATTTCTGTTGTAATAACCAGTTCATTTTGTTTTGCGAATTTACTCTCCTCCTTCAATCTTTGTAGCCATTATGATCTTTTTCTTTACTCCATATCACACTAAAAAAGACTTGACTTTCTGGGGCATCTGGCATTTCACTACCTCCCAAATTACTACCATTAAGTTCTACAAATAGCTTTTTCTGATCGGAATTAAAAATCCTATATAGTAGAAACTGTTCTATTCTCACATTATACCTTTTCAATTTGGACACTTTTGCTAATACTCACTGTTTTAGTTCTTCAATCACTGCTCCAAGTCCTTTTGCTTGAATCCTAAACCTAGTATAGATGTTTTCAATTTTCTTCGATGTTTTCACCTCACCGTTCTTTTACCTTGTAAGTAAATTAATGCACTTGTTTAGATTCTTAATGGCGCTTTCGATTCGCTGTTTCCACCACGGTTCCCGTTTGGAACTTTCATCTTTCCTGATCTTTTTGAGAACTAGCTGTTTTGATACCCACACTGAACACGCAACAATGACATTATTAGTTTCAGTAATATTGTTGGTATTAAAGAATATCAAGACATTATTCATTTGACGAACCTCAATATTTATCCATTTGAAATCAAATGTTTTGAACACTATCCCATCAGCATTTTCTCCAGAGTTATAAATTTCAGTTGATTAACAATCATCCTTTCTTCACCTGAGATTCCCTCAAACGAAACATTTAAACTTACCCTATCTGATCTCTAATTCACAGTACTTGTATCAACTTCACGTTATTCAGTATTATCCTTATTACTATCTGCATTACTTTCTTGATTCGAAAAACCTTAAACTCTTCTCTTGATCATTTCCAATTCCAACGCAGTGAGGCAGCCGTTTATTCTAATAGCTCTAGCTTGGTCACAAATCCTCTATTCAGTAATGTTTTGAAACAGGCCACGCTCTAACCTTTCACTTTATAACCTTTGCCGGTAATCTTTAATGGGTACACCGTTTCCACCAGTGAGATTGGATCTATAATAGCATTCCATAACAACAATATTTACTTTCTTCGACAATCTTTTCCTTTTAGGCAACTTTGATACCACAGTAGCAGAAGTGTTGCCTATAACTCCTGTACCAGAGGGCTCGGGCAACGCCACACTTCCCGTAGGCTCTTCGAGTCCACCTCTGGTCCAATATATTACTTGTACTTTGATTCATCACTACATCGGCGATAGTCAAGTAAACCTCCCCGGATACTAAGACGGAATTTCAAAGCTTGGGTGAACAACCACCAGTATTTTTATCGTGACACCATCACTAGGAGGTTTCCACCTATAGCTAAACTGTCTCCTCCACCCATGAGGCCGTCTTTCCCCCACAAGATGCTAACCTGGTATTTTTTTATCTCGGGGAGGCTAACAGGTTCTACATCCTGCTCAAGGGTGGCCTGGAGGTAGAAACTGCAGGAAAACCATCAGACTCCTAGCCTGATAAAAGTAAGCTGGGTGCATACATCACACCTAAGTGTATGTGATAAATACATTATAATAAAAATAAATCACATGACCTAGCAGGTCATTCCTGGTTAGGTTTCCCAGTTTAGATGACCCATTCTGCCTGAAACGGTCTCCGTAGCGAGGCTTCATCAAAGAGCTCAGGATTAAATAACAAAGTGCAAAGTACAAAGTACAAGAGATCCACGCTCGAGACAATTAGATATGATTCTCCCCCACTACTTCCGCCCGTTAAACAGAAATGAGTAATGTAACAGCCCTTTCGGGACATGCACAACTGGTTAATGTGAGGCAACTGACTGTCAAATCTGTGGTTTTATAATTATTGTTATTAAGTGGTGGAGCAATACGAGACACTGGTTATTTAGGGGAAAGAACCTCAGCAAATCCCACCCCAAGCCCATTAAGGGTAAGCTGGATGCATGTATCACACCCATGTATGTGTTATAAATTGATGGTAATAAAAATACAACAAATGATCTTGCATCATCATCATTATCATCATCATCATCGTCGGCCTCGTCATCATCACCATCATTGTTATTATTATTATTATTATTATTATGCGGAAAGGATTTTCTCGGATTTACCACCTGTCTTTGTCTGGCACCAGGGCCTCTCCGATGCCCTGGGGTCACCAGATCATCTAATCGGACTTTTCAAGCCTACCATGGGAAGATAAAAGGCGAGCCTCTCTGTTACGGACTCGAGAGCACCCACGACAACTGGTATCACCAATGTTTTTAGGTCCTTGAGACGAGATACCTCTAGAGCCAATTCAGAATATTTATCAATTTTCTCCTCTTCCTTGGCTGCAGCTTTCCATGGTGACATACTATTATAAGCCTTAGTCACCATTTCAACTGTGATGGTGGTGTATTGTTGTTTTGAGGCTACCTTTATGTCTCTTTTGACATCCTTAAGCCATGCCGCTTACTATTATTATTATTATTATTATTATTATTATTATTATTATTATTATTATTTTAGCAAAGCATTCTTCATGGAAATCAAATACCTTTCACATTTGCTTTGTCAAAGCTGACTTCTTCCAATCACAACCACACTCTATCTAACCACGATAAAATCACCTCCAAAAACTTTTGGGGCTACGTAAAGCGTGTGCTGCAAAAAAGCTCTACAATAATTCCATCTTTCTTTAAAGTCTGTTGCAACCAATACTTTTCAAAAATTCTTACATCGAGAATTCCTAACAAGCACTTTACTATTCCACCATGGATATCGTCTTTTAACAACCCTGTGCACGCTTTCAACACTGATCCTCCATTATATCAAAACATGGCATCAGTTATTCGTCATATGAAGTCGCCTGCTTCAACATGCCCACTAGATGTGATATCTATAAGTTGCTTCACACGATGCCTCTATTTACGGTCTTTCCTCAGAGAAATAATTAAAATCATATGGATTTCTGGCAATGTTCCTCCTGAATGGAAAAAGGCCTGTACGATTTTAATACTTACGAGGGGTAACACCGATGACCCTTCTAATATTCGACCAATTACTCGTGAAAAGGTTCCATTAAAAGTTTATACATCATGTTTGCTTGACACAATATTTGAATACTTAAAGTATAATAACTTTGTTGAACACTGGATTCAAAAAGGCTTCACGTATAAGATCTCGGATACTTTACAACATACTGCAATGATGACACATGTAGTCATTACTCTTTTAGACTACAAAATATTTTTGGTGAAGTTCACTATAACCTAATAACATCTGTTCTAGATTACCATCACATTCCAAGCAAAATTAAGCCTTTAATCAGCCTTCTTTACATTGAATTTACAACAGCATTTATAACTGAAGCCATAACAGTTCGTCGTGGGCTTTTACAAGGAGGTTGTCTTAGTCTACTACTTTTCAATGTGTATAAATACATTCATTTCAAATATTTGCGCTGAAAACAACAACCAACTAGGGTTTTTCACCTCACGATCAACGACTGCATATTCATTCCTGTACACTGATTTCAGTTCACAGATGACACTGCGGTCATTACAAGTGGAGAAAGAGAGAACCAGCTTCTTTTAAACTGTTTTACTCGATGATGTCCATGGGTAAACTTGATAATCAGAGCTGATAAATGTGCCACATTCGGTATAAAAAAATTCACAACAAGATCTCCTCACTTTCAACTAAAGCTTTTTATTAATAGAGAAACTGTACCTCCTGTAGCCATAGGAGATGTCTTTAAGTATCTCGGACGTTACTATCACTTTGAAATGAACAATCGATCTTACAAATCCAAGCTTCTGTCTGTCTTACTAGATCTTCTTAAACAAATTGATTCTTTACCCATCCATCCAAAATACAAACTGGGCCTCTATAGTGAATTTGCCCTCCCAAAGGTTTCCTGGTGTCAGGGACACTGAAAAACAATAAGAATAATAGGATTTACCTATTTTAAGTGTTCCTGTCATGTTCTCTGTGTTTGTACTCTTGTGGTTTGTCTGTCACGTATTTACAGTCGTGCTCGAAGTGGGTTTCAATGTTTACTTATATGATCTGTTTTTTACTTATGGCCATGGAGTAACAGGCACGTTGTAGTACAAAGTGTAGATTTTTATTTTATTCAAAGAACCTAAAATATGTTTTAAACAAGAGTTATTCCTGCTTAATAATGTCTGGAAACAGCTTTTGAAA
>RDPX01000058.1:8842-44836 GCA_003991215.1 Morbakka virulenta | reverse complement strand
GAGTCTACAGTTGCAGACAGAGTTTTCAAAAATAAGTTGTCCAAAGTAAATAAAGGACATAAACAAGGAATTTTTAAAAAAATAGTAATTCTGAAATTTATTGCTTGAGGCCAGTAAATTTTAGAATTTGGCAAATATTCCTAAAAGTTAAAAAAAATCAATTTTAAAGGGCTGAAAATAAGTGAAATATTTAACCTAAACATATTTAATTAGATTATTGAGTAAACAAAAATCAAAGGGTTTCCTTTGCAAAAGCAGTTTGTCTGACCATTGTATGTATGCAATATTGATATGTGTTTTGTTTTCTTGAGGACTTATGTGTACCCACTGTTGTAAGAAAAACCACTCTAAAATAATATTAAAATGAGGTGCCCTGCATAGTTTTCCGAATTAAATAGACAAAAAAATTGCTAAAAGGATTGGAAACCCCATGTACTATCAAAAAGAAGACATTAATATAAGATGAATGCGTTGCCCTGGAAATAAATAAGATTTGATTATGCAAATGAAACTTCCAATAAAATTTATTATCCTTCAGGTGGACGAGGAGGAAGCCCAGGGAAAGGATATTTTGCTTGGGAGAAACCGTATGAGCCAATACATTCAGATTTTTGTGATTGGAATCCTGGAAATGATGGACGTCCTGGAAGGACAGGCCAAAGAGGAGACAATGGAGGTAATGTTTACACATTCATTTTATATTTTTGCTAATATTTTAGTAATTTATTCAATGAAAAATATATCTTTTTAATATGAGTTTAAATTCTCTCTCCCTCCCACTATATATATATATATATATCTCTATATATATATATCTCTGTCTCTCTCTCTCTCTCTCTCTCTATCTCTATCCATATCTCTATCTCATATCGCAACCTCTATCTTTGTCTCTTTGTCTATTTCTATCCTTATCTCTCAAAATAATATGATTCTCCCTCTTTTGTTGGTAACTTTTGGTGGTGTCAAATAAAAATTATGCACAATTTAGAAGCATGGTCAAATCAGAGTGATTGGACAATGTCGGATTCAACCCATGATCAATAGTGGAGGAAGAAATATTATTTTTGGACCTGATTTTTGTATTTAATTCTTAATTTACTGTATTTATATTTGTAAAAGAAGAGTGCTTGAAAACGAAGTAAAAACATGTTAGTAAAATCTCTGTAACAATGACAATTATTTTTATCTTATTCCTAATATGTATTGTTTATAGTTGCGCATTAAGTATGCTTGTTCCTTTTGTCAGTTTCATTTAGATACATATTAAATCCACCCTTGACTTTATTTTGATGGCAAACTGTTGGTATTTTTCAACATATCTTCTTTTTTCTGCAACTCTCTTTTCTTTAGAATTTCTCAACATGATTTGTTGTGTTTTTCCCATCAGCTCTTAATCTGACTAAGTTATTCAATAAACAATGCTTGATTTACCCACATAACTAATTTGCCATTTTTACCTGTGTAGAGTTTCAGGTCAAGAAAAACTATGGGTCAGTCGTTTGCTTTAGGTAGATTACGACTTAACTTGGGCATTCACACTAATGCCCTCGTTCTCTTTATTACTAATAAAAAACATTTTTCTCAGAACAAAGTTAATTACGATTGGCATATGTTATTTATCTGAAAATGACACCCTTTGAAGATATACTTTGGAATACCCATGTGTGAGAAAACCCTACAAAATTGGTTGCAACAATTGTGCTCTTTATTCAAGGTGTTACAGATAAATATGTTATCATATTATTAAATAACTAATAATTGGGATTAAAAGACTGAATAAAAGACATTGTTGAACATCATCTTAATTTGCTCTGGCGGTTTGTTAGTCAGTCAAATTTGTTGTTAAGAAGTGTTGTTATATGTATGGAAATTATTGATAAGACTGTGGAGCAATTTCTAACTTTTCTTTATTTCAATTGGATTTTACAGCTGATTCCTTATAATTTTTACACAATGAATCAAAAAATACCTTCAGATTTTCTCCCATACTTTCATATTTTCTAAACCCAATATTGCTCCAAATTGCAAATTCTTCGAATCAAAATTTAAGTCCAGGGTTTGGTAGACTAGTTACATGAACACACCTTTTGCACATATTTCTGCACAAATGTTGGTTAGGTACAAAGGAAAAAACTACTATTCTGTCCAATTTTTGATGCGGTACACTCTCTTTTATGACCAAAGCCACCACAGAACTTGCTTCAACACTTTTATAAACACTGATACGACTGCTCAAATGTGTAAAAAATTGGCAATTGTGTTTTTTTGGTTTAGGAAACAACCAACATTATTCCTTGGAACAAATTTACTGGCTCAATAGCCATGGAAATCTTGTAAATTCCTCAGGATCCATTACTTTATATCACGTACGAAAATAATCAAACAAGATGCTCTGAAATTAGTAAGCAAAAGCACAAAAGACTTAATAAGAACTTTCTTTCCAAATGTAATTAATTTTCAGAGTATTTGGTAAAATGATATTTTTTTTGGCATAACATTTTGTTTTGTTATTCATAATATATATATATATATATATATATATATATATATATATAAACATATTTAAATAAAACGTCTTTTAAAAAGGTCTTTTTAAAAAGGCTTTTTTAAAAGGTCTTTAAAAGTCAACCCGTAGGAAACATCCAGAGTTTGAGTCACAAAGGCTATATGCAGCTGTATAAAGTCACATTTTGACAACTTTTGCTACTCCACTTGAAACAGTAGTATTGGGTTTTATTTTCCATTAGCATAACACAGAAATTAGCAATTTACCGGTGAAAAATCTTAAATCTATTGGCGTAGAGTATAATGACAGGGGCTGCTTCCGATGGTAAGAGAGGTCATTGCATCTCCTTGGATAGCTACCACCCACCTTAAGCTGGGTAATCTCTACCTAGTGAGGAGCTGGTTTGCCACGGTTTGTGAACCTTACAAAGTGCGTATTGTCTATTGTGAAAACCAATAAGCAGATCGAAAATTTGCACCAAGTAACAAAAGAAATAAATCTCCTGCCCTTAAACTGGGCAGTCTCCTATGACTAACAGGATATCCGAAGTACCTGACGATTGAGAATTGGAACTTTCTCTTGAGTACTTGAAATTGTTTTTTTAGCGAGCTTTCATTGGCATTATATCAGCAAGTCGCCAGGAATCGAAAAAAACACCTTATGTTCAGTCCATACTCTTAAGAGCTTCAAAAAAGGCTTAGTTCCATTATTCCACTAAAATAAATAAGATTATTAATAAGACACATTAAACGTTTCAAACATACCTATATCTACATCAATGGAGAAGTTAGTGAAGAGTTTTGACGTATGTAACTAGTAAGTAAGAATTAATAATGCTGGCTGGTATTTATCTCTAGAATGATAAAATAATTAAACAATTATTGTTTCTTGAACTAACTACGTGAACAGTATTTTCTATACCACGAATTTAATATTTTTTAATCTCAACCCGGTTTTTTAGTTATCAACAGCACCTATTTCTTTTCACTTTACCACAATTTTCTCTCTTTTTTAACAAGCATCTGGTTCAAATGGTATTAAAGGCAAGTGCGGCGTATTTTTAACAAAACCTCTTGAAGCAAATGAAATGGATGAAGCTATTTCCAGCCTGATAGCACAAACTGCAGATGAATATTATCTAAAGACTACTAACAGCGAGCAAGCTCTCAATATGTACAGAGTTTTGGTGAAATACGCAGAACCAGGTTACACTAAAAACTGTAAGTATTTACAACCAAAAATATTACTTCTTCTTCTTTGTTTTTATTGTGTTTCCTTTCTAATGTAGAGGGAAGAATTTAGTTCAAATTACAGAATTTTTGAACTCCTAGTTGCCACTTTCTCCCTTATTATTTGATTAGGCTACCGAAATAGTTGTCAACATCTAACACTATAAATGACAAACAAAAAAGCACAATTGGTATTTTCTTTGTTTTAGTGGTTGTTTTTACATAAAGACCTACAAGCACAAACAGCAAGAAAAAATTGGAGTAAGCGATGTCTCTTTAATCTAATTAAACTAATTTACAAAAGTTGGAGTTATTACATTTTTCTAATTCTCTCTCCAAGAGAGTATGTAGGTTATTTGCATGGACTCCTAAATAATAACATCTGGACTGGAAACCTCTCAGAAATCTGCTGTTTGGTGTACAAGATAAGGCCGATACAAACTGTAGTTTCCAGACCCTCAGCAACAAACGCTGTCGCCTTCAGATAAAGCGCGAGTTTTTCACTGTCAAGAGTACAGGCATGGTTAACAAATGTGCTTTTTTTCTGCATAAGTGGCTAGAAGACTGCAGAAAATCGCGCTGGCTTGACATTTCATAAGTTTCCGTCAAATAACGATGAGTTACTTCAACACTGGGTGAGAAAAATTTCTCAAAAGGACTTTGTTGCAATGGAACATTCTGGGTTATGCTCTCTTCATTTTACCGCGGATTCGTTTGTCAGCCAAAGCACGGATAACAACACAAGGCGTCCGAGGAAGTGCAAAGAGCTTATTAGAAGGTATTTAGGAGACCTTGTCATAATTTTTCATAACAGGTTTAAGATGTTCCGTAGCTTGGAAAGGTTTAAGATGTTCAAGATTGAGTAGTGACGGTTTAAAAAATTTGCTTTGCCATAGAAGCAGGTCGTGAAGGCTAATCTTTGTTATCAGTACTGACACCTTTCATTGATAATGTAAGGTAAAAGTTATATCATATCTGATAATGAAACTAGTATTTAACTAATCATTGTGTGTTGCATATCTAAGGCATACAGCCGCTTAAAACAAATCATAGTCGAATTTTTATGTTAAAACTTTCGAAAATGTTAGCATCGTAACGATTTAGACACGTAAATTGCATCAACTTCAGATTTTTCCGTTATTTGGATGTTGTTTTGCTTCAGACGTAACCCGATAGGCTCACAATTTAGTCTGTTTAAAAGTAATGCTTACTTAAGACTGGTTATTATTTATCTTTTACCCATTTTTTTTTTCAAAGTGTTCAAGTTTCCAGCATTTTATTTATCATCAGAAAGTGACACTGCATTAACTGCCAATTTTGATGACATCAAAGATCTTTATGGGCTTCAAACTTTAAAGCCTATTAAGCTGTGGCACAAGTTATCCCTCAATGCTTTAATACCTGAAAGCTTAGAGAAAACTTTAGTGAAACTGGCTATGTCAGTCTTTTGTGAGACAAGGAATTCGTTTGAGTATTACTCAAGTCAATTATCAAGAGATGGGACTGAAACTGTTACCTTTATTTCTCATGTTCTAAAATTATGGCATGTATTAAATGTGAGAACAACAACTGCAGGAAAACACAGTTGTGACATTACAAGAGATCCTGTACGCTCAGTTAATGACTGGAAACTGAAGTACCTGGATAAGTTTTCAGATTTCCTAGACAGGTGGAAATCACTTGGGAAACATGGATTGACAACGGAAACCTTTATTGCTGTAACACACATGTGTAGGAGTCTTCCATTGATTGCCAAATACCTAATAGAGCAGGCCAGATTTAAATATGTTCTGTTTGGAAAACTGCAATCTGACAACATTGAGAGCCATTTCGGCTGGTACAGACACCTGTCAGGTGCTAGCTATTTTATTTCTGTGAGACAATTGCTGAAGATTAAGAGGAAAATTAAGGCTATATCCTTGCTTAAATTTTCTGGTATAGATTTTGATGTAGCATCTAGGTCATTTCAAGAGAGCAAGCAAAACAATATCCTAAAGTGTGATTTGAATGAATTTACCGCTGTCGTAATGGAAGATACATTTTTAAATACTACTGACATTGCTGATGCAAATGCCATTTATTATGTATCAACGGCCATTGTAAGGTCAGAGTTAAGACAAAGTTCTGGGTGTCCTTCCTGAAGTAGTATCTTACTGGATGGTCAACAATCAATTATCCTTCAGGAAGGTGACTTGGATATTGTCAGTGAAAATGTAAAAATTCTTAGAGGATATCAACAGGGGTGCACTCCTTTCACCAAGTACTACAGCTTATAGTTTGTGTATGGCATGTTTTAAAGTATTTACTGTGATTAAGTCAAATAAGGAACTGATGACATTGTCTCTCTCAGAGACGTCACAAACGTACTGCTTCAAAATCCTCATTCTGTCCATTTTGTCTTCGGATACAGTCTTGTAAGAACGTGTGGGTTCTAGCACTCACTGTTACCATGGATACAACTTTCTAGTGGGTTTTATTTGTAGAATTTTCAATCGCATGATGAAGGACTTTGTGAAGGAGATGACCGTTTGTTCAGAAAAAGGCAGTAAAAAAGAAAGATCAGTAAACTGTGTGGAAATACTTAGTAGTTCGTTGGGTTCTTTATAGGCTCATGTTTTAAAGACAGTTGTAAACATGTTGCTTAGGTTTTGTTTCCCATGGTCCTGCCGTCGTCAATATTATGCAAATTGGTTATAGAGTTTTTTCAACATCAATATCACTAACTTACATGCAATATTTGTACCTTTCTGTGCTTATCACTGATTTTGACCATTAATTGTAACCCCGACCCCCTTTACAGACATATCTTTCATAGACTTCCCCCTTATCAGTAATTTACCCTTATGACTGATCACTATTTTGGGGAATTGGACTTTCGTCATATGATCAGGTAGATGCAAGGAGAGCTGTTGATAGTGTAAGAATGTACTATTGCTTCTAAGAAAAAATGTCTTCATCTTGTACATCCAGGAATCAAGTTTCCAGTCCAGATGTTATTATTTTGGAGTCCATGGTTTTTTGTTGAGAGATGCTCAGATAGGAATCACAGGGAGAGCACAACGAATAAGCGGTTCTGGATCTCCAATATTACAACTTAAAAATACTTCTGGCTTTGTTCTTTAAAATGGAGGAAATTCTCTTTCCTCCATTTTAACACATCACTTTCTCATAATTCGTCTTTACTTACTGGTGATGAAGTATGGAGCTTACCAACTGTTGATACTTACTTTTATGAATTATCCGCCTGTCTTTAAGAAAATATGTTGATAATTATAAACAACAATGTTTAGTGACGTTTAACAAAATATAACAAAATATAGATATAACGTCGCAACTCGAAATATTCTCCATTCAACGTTTTAGATATCATATATATATATATATGATATCTAAAACGAAAAAGGCATTCCTGATAACGCTGTCCTTGTTTCATTCGACATAGTTAATTTGTTCCCTAACATCGACAATGAAATAGGAATGGAAGCAGTTAGGAAAGCACTTGAATCACGAGATACTAATTTTCCTTCGACTGATTGTCTTATAGAAGCGCTTGAGATATGCCTACACCACAACAATTCTATGTTCGACGGTAACCATATGATCCAAACCAATGGAACTGCTATGGGTGCTGCCAACTCATGTTCGTATTCCGATATTGCCATTGAAAATGTCGACAATATTGTTACCGAATCCCAGAAAAATGGCACCTATTCTGAACTTGACTACTTTGGCAGATACAGGGACGATTGTCTTGCAATTTGGTGTGGTGAAGTTGAAAGATTAAATGAATTTCTTCAATTACTTAACTCTTTATTGCCAGGAATAAAATTCACCATGGAAATTGGTGGTGATCAAATTTGCTTTCTTGATCTGAAAATTGTAAAGCATAACAACACTTTACAAACGACTGTTTACAGCAAACCAACTGACAGCCATCTTTACTTGCATGGTTCATCCTGTCACCCAAAAGGAACCATAAATGGTATATCGAAAGGAGTTGCCGTCCGGCTACGTAGAATCTGTTCGTCAAAGGATACATTCCTAGCTAAATCCAAAGAGTACCAGGCTTATCTTGCAGCACGTGACCACAATCCAAAAGTTATTCAAGAAAGCTTCGGTAATATTGCTAACCGTTCGAGAGAGGAAATTCGTGAATTGAAAAAGAGCGATACACCTAACATCCGTCGTACACTCTTTTCGACCCAATTTAATCCACGTGGTCCCAACATAAAACAAATTGTTAAACGCCACCTTCATCTTCTCGATACCCCAACTTTGTCAAAAATATTTCCAGAAGGCTCAGTAGGAGTTGTCTTCAAGAACCTTCCCAATCTGAAGCAGCTAATGGTCCGTGCTGATCCATACTCACCAACTATCAAGAGATCTTGTGAGGAGATTCGTGGTTACCAACCGTGCAAAAGAAAATGCGACTCCTGCAACAACTTTGTTGATAAAGTCGATTCTTTCCGATGTAATGCAACAGGGAAAGTATTCAAAATTCACAAAGCCATCACTTGCACTACACCTAACATCATTTACATAGCTTACTGCACAAAATGCAAAAAACAAGGAGTTGGTTCAACTGAGAACTGGAAACCAAGACTTTGTAATTACAAGTCGCATATCAAACGACGTGTTTATTCCTGTTCAATAGTAAGACATTTTATTGACGATTGTCCAGGTGATGATGATAATCCATTTAAATATTTACGTTTTGTGTTAGTTGACTACGTTGAAAACGTAAGTGTTGAAGAACGTGAAAGCATTATGCTTGAAAAAGAAAAGTTTTGGATTGGCTCCATTTGCACTATCCACAAGGGACTTAACGGTTTTCATGATTGGAGACGTACTAAACGGGTACAGAAATTTAAAATCGGAGACTGGTAGTTTTTAAAACATTTTTCTCTCTTTCTGTCACTGTCACGTCATTTTTTATCTCACGTGCCTTGTGTCCGTTGAGAAGTGTGTTTTCATTGAAAATAGAATTCTTTTTGTTCACTTCACAGCTCCCCAGTAACAATTAATTTTTGTTGCATGGCAATAAATTGTCACTTAGCAACTTGTTTGCAGTCTTATCACGTATACGTTTTTTGCTTGTCAGTTTCTTGATAAAGTCTGTTGTAGACAGACGAAAATTTGAAATAATAAATAAATATTTGATTTACTCAAGTAAATGTTGGCATACTTTCTTTAGTCATTTCCTGTGTCAAATATATATATATATATATACATCCTATCAACAGATGAACTAATAAAATTGCAGAATGCTCAATATTTACTAAAATAGAGCCAACGTAAGTTAAGCTAAAGTTATATTTCAATATTTCTGATTATAAAAAAGAACATAATTCTGAGATTTTTTGCACGCGCATTCATCAGATGCACACACAAAAAACTGCTAAAAATCAATGCACTTATATAAAGTTGAGAAAGTAATCAAAAATCACTAAAATTGTCAATGGTCAGGTGGAATTGGAGCAAGAAAGTGGGTGACCTGAACTTTGGCATAACCATAGGAAGTTTGGACGGACCAGATCTGTGTAAGCCTGTAGGAATCATCATTTTGTTAAACTTGAGTGAAAAATATAGTATAGAAACTAGTGGATTATACCAGGACGAACGCTTCTGTCGTTTTCATAACGTTAGTGGTCCAATGTCAGAACGCATTCAGTAGGACATTGTTAGACTCTTTAAGGACACATTTGGATTGCGTATAACAATTAAAAAATAACAATTCATTCATGTTCATGATTGTACACAACTACGCAACGAGGAAAGCTATGGTCTTGAAGGTTGAAGATCTTGGCCTTTCCAATACTCCATAAAAATCATGAAGACATTCCAAAGACGTACTCGCATAAGTAGACTTTGAAGATGACAGCATTCTATTATCAGGTTAAATTGACATAACTTAGAAACTATTGCGTGTGACGAAAGAGAGTACAAGAAAGTGGGCCATGGGCTGAATGACACGAAAACGATGCCATAGGCTTTTAGTATTGAATCTTCTTACTCCTTACACACCGGTGATAGCACTGAGGTAGAATGAAAAAGTGCTTCAAGGAAGCGCACAAAGTTGTTCTGAAGAGCTTCGATAACAGCCCCAACACCTGGGAGACAGCAGCGCTCAATCTCCCAGCAAGTCAAAGCTACACCTGCAAAGTTGCTGCCTCCTTTGAGCAGAACAGGATCGTTGAGGCCCAAACAAAACGTGATTTCCGCAAGTCTAGAGTCAAATCATTGACCTCAGCTCCAGCAGACTACCTTTACCCTACAAGCGGCTGATCAGTCACAGCTGAATATACCATACCCAGCCTTCCTCGCCTCGTGATTGGGCATGTCCTTGGGCATCGTCAAAAACGATGGACGAACAACAGAAACAACTACTACTTCTGTAACTAATAATAATGCTAATACTATTAAAACAACAACATCAGCTACTAATAATACTACTACTACTATTATTATTATTATTATTATTATTATTATTATTATTATTGCTACTATCCACTACAACTACTACTACTACTATAGTGCAATACACTAAAGATCAGATTATTTGACCAATATTTGTTTTTTCTTAATGCAAATGTAACAGAAAAGGCAAAAAATATAAAAATGTACGAAAACAGCTTTGTTTAGAAGAGTTAGAATATTAAATCTGGCACATGAAGGCCAAGAAAAAAATATATAGTAACTCCTGTAAGTACTGTAATAAGATGTCGATGTTTGGGATTACAGTAGATTATAAAAATAACTAAGTACTGTAGGTTCTTGGCTAGAAAATATAATATATTTTACAATAATACAAATAACAATGATATTTATAATATCAATAATAAATCAGCGATGTTGAGAAAAGATTTGCAGATTTAGTAATATTGATAGGACACATTTGCTGATGTTGTTATAGATAAAATTTGTTAATTTAACAGTTAAAACTAAAAAATCCAAATATTATCTAAGACTATATACTTCGAACAGATTCCAAATACACTCCAAGTCTGATTATCATATTCAACCTTATGCATATGGAAAACTTGCCGAATTTTTTTCGGCAGTCGGTTGTCGTGGATGGTATGATCACCCTCTTTAAATCTTTTCACTGGCAAAAATATATTTCTCTACTAGCCTTACCTGCTGGAGACAAGACCATCAACTTTCCAATTTAAACAACTTCCGACACTAAAATTCATTATAGGGTTTCACAAGAAAAGCCATTTTTTACTTTAGTGCATTACTACTTTTTATGCCTTTGTGTAATGGCAGTGAGAGGCCAAATAATTTATTTTGTTTCTTCAACATTTTTTGTTTGATATGAACTTTCAAAAAACTGCATACCGAGGCAAACTCATTCCTTCAGAATTCTTCTTAGATCCCCTTGATCAATGTTTTACATTGAATAACATTGATTCTTTAGTTATATTGATCATTATTGACAATATTAAAGGATTCAAAATTTGTTGACGGTATTTTGTGTGCAGAGAAAGGTATGTGTTTGTATTTGTAAAGATTAGAAAATATTCCTGCATTTTTCTCTTTTGTGGTAGTTTTAATTCAGATATACCCAGCTATTTTTTTACTTCAAAGAGCGCTCCTGGAAGAGGTTATAAAATATAATTACTTATAGCTTTTGAAACGCAGGGGTGACTTGGTAACTCATTTCTTGGGAGTGAGCAGCCAAGATGTTTTTGTTGTGGTGTCCTACGGAGGTTCTCAGACTCTTTTGACAAACAATCACCAAAGCAAGAATAAAAGATAAAATCGAAAGTCGAACTTTCTTTACTTTATTCTTTGGGTTTCTAGCTTTCCTTTTTTTTTCATTTCGGCTATTCTTATCACTTGCAAAAATGAATCTTATAATGTCTAAGTCAACATAATTCTCAAAATTGTATTGACTGATTTGTTGACCTCCAACATTTAAACAGCAAAACTGAGTTAAGCTTAAAATATCACCATTCAAAATATGAATAGAAGGGGAAGTATATTTAAATAAGGATAATTAATTTCAACTTAAACTTAAATTATTATTGTCTTTGACTAAAAGCTCAAAGCAAAAAGCAAAACCCTGTTAACTTGTCTAATATAGTGAGTGCAATTAGCACGTTGCCATATGCTAAGCATTCATCGAAGTGAAGCAATTTTGGGTAAGCAAATACATCTTTAATAGTTAAAGGGGACATCCCACCTACCTTGCCTGATAATCTAAATAACATTTTTGGTGCATTTTTTTTTGCATCTGAACAATAAAAACATGATCAAGAAATATTTAATTTGCCATTCCGTACTGGTAGGATGATGATTGACTGGACCCTTAAGACATCAAGCCTATAAGGATTGTAAACCGATTTACTATTCAAGGTTATTCTTATCTGGTTAATGATTTTAAGATTTCTATTTACTTATTACGATAATATCTGAAACCAGTCCCTACTAAAAAGTAGACTTGAAGGGCCAAATTACTATAATTGCTGAAAACACTTAAAGCCTCAAAATAGTAATTGAATGTGCACTATCAATTTCATGTCCTATATTGCATAAGCTAGCAATTAGGTATATCCTACTATTTCAATGTTTTAGGTAATAAGTTACATTTTGTTTGTGATAACTCTTTGACGAGGGGTTGGGGTAAAAGGAAGTGCTTTGTCCATGCAGTCAACTAACACAACTTAAACGATTCTGGTAGAAAAACTGTTGCATTCCAGCATTCATGGTACGAAATTGTAAAAAAAAATGGTGGTTAACCTAGAACACCATATCAAGTGTACAATCGTGCAAAGGGCTGAACACGCAGAATTGCTTAGTACCCTGCAACAAAGGCATATTTTCTGGTTATAGAGAAGATTCTTTTTTAGACAAGGTAGCTATCACACCATCTTGCAACAGCTTACATCAGTAGTGGATGCTGGTAGTTACGTTAGTGCTGTCAGTCCTGCTACAAATGAGACGTTTTGTATGTGTACAAGGATATCAGAGTATAGATATTAAAAGTCAAATGAGGCAATGACCTTCTTCACGACAGCAAGTTGTCTTCCAATTCTAGCAAAAATGATAATTCATACAACCCTGAAGTTGCTAAAAATACCCATCTTATATCGCTTATAATACAAAAATTCTTCAGTAAGTGCTTGAATATTACTAGTTTCAAAAAATTTTAATTCATTCGAGCTTCACTTATCATGTTTTTTATATAAATTTTGGCTTTCTACATATTTCTTAGATAACTTTTCTTTAGTAAAGTAAACAGCTGCTATAAAGATACAGAAGCTCTTTTAGTGGAGCTACAGCTTCCAGGACTCTGCTTCAGCGCATAAAGGTGCATTAAGTTTACATTTCTTTTCTCCTTTCCCCTCTTTAGATAGCAATTTAAGAATGAACTCCATGATGGCAAACATAAATTATTTTGGGTTTAGAAATGACAAAGTCTATGCCGAAGATTTAGGAAATATCAAGGAAAGGGTGCGTTACACTCTAAACCTGGCAAAAAGTGAAAGCGACAGAATTGATAAGCATCTCTACAGGGGATCACAAACTCGGAAAAGCAGGCTAAATTACGACGCTTTAACTAGTGCTCTCCTGGCAAACAACGAAGGAATCAAGCAGGAAATTCAAAAATCTTTGAAAATTCAGAAATTTCATCGGGCTGAAATCATTACTGTAAGTGCATGTAACTTGTATCTGACTAATTAACATGTATTAACAANTCTCAAAATTGTATTGACTGATTTGTTGACCTCCAACATTTAAACAGCAAAACTGAGTTAAGCTTAAAATATCACCATTCAAAATATGAATAGAAGGGGAAGTATATTTAAATAAGGATAATTAATTTCAACTTAAACTTAAATTATTATTGTCTTTGACTAAAAGCTCAAAGCAAAAAGCAAAACCCTGTTAACTTGTCTAATATAGTGAGTGCAATTAGCACGTTGCCATATGCTAAGCATTCATCGAAGTGAAGCAATTTTGGGTAAGCAAATACATCTTTAATAGTTAAAGGGGACATCCCACCTACCTTGCCTGATAATCTAAATAACATTTTTGGTGCATTTTTTTTTGCATCTGAACAATAAAAACATGATCAAGAAATATTTAATTTGCCATTCCGTACTGGTAGGATGATGATTGACTGGACCCTTAAGACATCAAGCCTATAAGGATTGTAAACCGATTTACTATTCAAGGTTATTCTTATCTGGTTAATGATTTTAAGATTTCTATTTACTTATTACGATAATATCTGAAACCAGTCCCTACTAAAAAGTAGACTTGAAGGGCCAAATTACTATAATTGCTGAAAACACTTAAAGCCTCAAAATTAGTAATTGAATGTGCACTATCAATTTCATGTCCTATATTGCATAAGTTAGCAATTAGGTATATCCTACTATTTTAATGATTTAGGTAATAAGTTACATTTTGTTTGTGATAACTCTTTGACGAGGGGTTGGGGTAAAAGGAAGTGCTTTGTCCATGCAGTCAACTAATACAGCTGAAACGATTCTGGTAAAAAAACTGTTGCATTCCAGCATTCATGGTACGAAATTGTAAAAAAAAATGGTGGTTAACCTAGAACACCATATCAAGTGTACAATCGTGCAAAGGGCTGAACACGCAGAATTGCTTAGTACCCTGCAACAAAGGCATATTTTCTGGTTATAGAGAAGATTCTTTTTTAGACAAGGTAGCTATCACACCATCTTGCAACAGCTTACATCAGTAGTGGATGCTGGTAGTTACGTTAGTGCTGTCAGTCCTGCTACAAATGAGACGTTTTGTATGTGTACAAGGATATCAGAGTATAGATATTAAAAGTCAAATGAGGCAATGACCTTCTTCACGACAGCAAGTTGTCTTCCAATTCTAGCAAAAATGATAATTCATACAACCCTGAAGTTGCTAAAAATACCCATCTTATATCGCTTATAATACAAAAATTCTTCAGTAAGTGCTTGAATATTACTAGTTTCAAAAAATTTTAATTCATTCGAGCTTCACTTATCATGTTTTTTATATAAATTTTGGCTTTCTACATATTTCTTAGATAACTTTTCTTTAGTAAAGTAAACAGCTGCTATAAAGATACAGAAGCTCTTTTAGTGGAGCTACAGCTTCCAGGACTCTGCTTCAGCGCATAAAGGTGCATTAAGTTTACATTTCTTTTCTCCTTTCCCCTCTTTAGATAGCAATTTAAGAATGAACTCCATGATGGCAAACATAAATTATTTTGGGTTTAGAAATGACAAAGTCTATGCCGAAGATTTAGGAAATATCAAGGAAAGGGTGCGTTACACTCTAAACCTGGCAAAAAGTGAAAGCGACAGAATTGATAAGCATCTCTACAGGGGATCACAAACTCGGAAAAGCAGGCTAAATTACGACGCTTTAACTAGTGCTCTCCTGGCAAACAACGAAGGAATCAAGCAGGAAATTCAAAAATCTTTGAAAATTCAGAAATTTCATCGGGCTGAAATCATTACTGTAAGTGCATGTAACTTGTATCTGACTAATTAACATGTATTAACAAAAACTAGTTCAATTTCAAACTTGAATTATATTGAACGTGGAGGAAAATAGTTTCACAACAATAACAGGAAGAGGAAGAACAGGAAGACATTTTTTTATTTGATAATCTTGAAATCATAAGAAGAAAACGTTTTTCGTTTTTCCCTCCTATTATTTTTTTATTTTTTATTTTATCACAAATTTTCTAGGTTGGTTGACAAATTTTCTAAAGTCATTAGTAATGAAAGATCTAGGATATCTTTGTCTTCTGGGTTATTTTTGTTTTTCATTTTCTTCTTATTTTTGTCATTTTTTGACATGCAAGGACAACAAAGTCGTTTTTTATGTTGCTTTCATCTGATTTATCTCAAACTGATCTGCCGTATTGCAATTTCCAAAAAAGTATAAAAAATTCTTCAGTAATCTAAATCCAGTTTTTTTTAAACGCATTGCTCATTATCAGTAATTAAGCTAGCAGGAAATTCATTAAATATATTTGTACAAGCTAAGGTAAAAGTAGTAAACAGCGTAATTATCTAACCAAAAAACAAGATAAATTTACAGGAGAATAAAATTACTCTGTAATTATCATAACATAAAAAATAAATGTCAAACCTTAACTTCAAACTCCTTGTTTCAATATCTCTCCTTAATATTCAACAAAGTTATAGATCTCTAATAAACAACACATCGAAGTTGAGTTTTAATTGAAAAATATGCCGTCCCACTGCTGCTTATCTATATTTTTGTTTTTTTAAGCGATTGATTGCATGCCTGTCCAACATAGAAGGCTTGACATCCTGGATATGTGATAGGGTAACCCTGTCGGCTTCTAAGTTTCACCTTAGACTTACTTTTTAACCTTGGAAAGAAAGTTTTCAATTTTTTGGGAGTCACTTTTGGTTGAACACCTGAAGCTAGTTTACTGAAGATTAAAGTTTCTTTGTGAAGGTATCACTTTGTAATCCCCTTTATTGGACTCTTAAAGTAACGTCAGTTGATTGGTTAGCTGATGGTTGGTTTTCGGTTTTTTGAGATTTTATGAATCATTTTATTATTAGGGAATCATAGAACCCTGGAGGGTTTAGTTCCAGAATGTGCCTGGGTTTTTTTAAACTTCCGTCGAAAAATATCCAACCCAAGCATGCTCTGTATATTCTGAAAATAATACAGTCGACAATAGATCTTTGGTATCGTTTGGGAGCCAAGGAGTGAAAGTTAAGAATCAAACCCGTGTCCATCTGTTCTCTATAATACAATAATGATATTAATTTCCTTCAGCTTATTTTTTATTTGAAACCTTTAAAATAGTATCGTAATATCAATTGGAAAATGACTTGAACAACTTGTAAGTTCTACGTTCCTTCCTAGAACAACATAAACGAGAATAAAGGAAAACAAAAAAAAAGCTTAAACCATAGAGATAAAGTAAATAGGGAACGAGAGGTTTAGCAATTCCAAACAAAAATGTTTAAAGTGTTAGCAAAGCCATAATGTCGTAATAAAATATTTATGAAAATACTATTCATTACATTTCAACCTATGTGTATATTTACGTTGTAATGATCAATATACTATTTAATTATTAACTTTTACTTATAATTGGTCTTAACATGATCTGATATTATTTGTATAAATTCTATTCATAGATTAAAAATTGGAATTTAGACTAAAAGAAAATAATGTGGTACCCTCGTGTACGTTGTTAAAACCGTGGTTGAAACGTCTGTTTTAGTGGGATGTGATAAAGTATGAAACTAGGCTTACAACAACTTTTGTCTCAGCAAAAGGTTACAAAACCATTAATAGAAATCTGGACCAATTAATAATTTTGCTTTAAGTAACAGACTAAAGTCTAATCCTCCTGCGTCAGTCGGATAGCATTAGCAGAGCCATTTCACAGCCTTTTGGGTAAGATCAAGTGTAAAGCTCTAGTCTCCCCTTAATCGGATCTTTAGAATAGAGCTCAACCATGCAGAATAGGTGGTCATGAGAGGCCTCAACACTGGCCCTAGATCAATCAAAGAAGAAGGACCTTGCCAGGGAAGGTTCTGGAGGGCGATCCGTATGTTTTCCTTTTTATATTGTGTTGCATGCTTTCTGTTCCCCATTTTCTTGATCTATTGCTTCCTTTAGGGTACTCCTGTAATCTAAGAAAGTAAGCTGTAATCTAAGAAAGATAAAAATGGGCATTTTATTTATCAGGGTTACCATCAATGAGAGACCCAATATTAGCAATGTCTACAAAAACACCGGGAAACAGTTTTTGTTGTACATCGCACAACATTTTTAAACCAAGCAATAAAAGCAATGAATTAGTGTCTTGAAAACTTTCAAGAAAAGTGCAGGGATACATATTACTGACTTTTTCATGATACTACCCGTGACAAAATGCTTTGTTTAATTTGCAAGGAGACATCTACAGAAAATAAAATGCTGGAACGAAATTCCAAACAACAAGAATCTTAGAAGTCAACTGTTGAAAATTCTTTCTAAAACTTGAAGAAATGTTGAATATTTTTTAACCTCATGAAAACTCAGTGATGAACTAATCATCAGTACTTTTTCTTGTAAAATTTTCAAAGGAACAGTTGATATGACAACAGTTGATATGACAACAGATGATAGGAAAAGGAAGAGAGTACACTTTGAAAACATTTTTAGGAGCTTGAGGTATCTTGGCCGGCATTGAGCAGTGGTACATTAAAAGAAACTAACGAAATTTTTTAGCTTTGCCAAAAGAGTAAAGTACTGACGTCAATGAGCTGAAGTCCTGATTAAAAAGAAAGGAAAGAATCCAATAATTATTTTCTGAAATAACAACTGAAATCCTGTCGTACTTTAGTCATACTGTTTTATGTAAGGATTTGATTCCAAGTGGAAAATTATTTGGATTTTAAGAAGCATTGTCATCAAATATAAGCTACATTATGATGTTATCAAAGGTGTTCTTTTGAGATTTGAATATACAATAAATAAAACCGGGGTCAGTGTAATGATGGTGTTGCCTATGTTTCCAGCCATATAATTGGGTTACAAAAAAGGAATGGCCAGGATAAAACCGGTATCTTGTATGTTTATTGGAGAGCTCACAAACTAAATCTTGCTACACAAGGTGAAGAACAAGAATGATATGACAGATCTTTTAAGGCTGATACAGAATTTCACATCATTCATTCGTAGATAACCAAAAGGATTATCTTAGTTTAATCAGTTTGGTGATTAAAGTAGCCAAAATGCGAAGAAGTCAGTTAAAACATTTTGGTCAAGTCATTTGATGAACAGGTTAATCTCACTTCAAGCAACAACAAGCAATTATAGGAGCATTATGGAGTAGTTTCGTGATGTAAACGAGCACAACATGACCAATTTTGGAGTAAAATCAAGTGTTTTCTTGGATGTTATGAGCAGGTTCAATACTTAATCGAGATATTGGGGTTGCTTTTTACTATCGCTTGGTGTGGAGGAGCTCAACGTTTCTTCAAGAGGTCTGAGAAATAATTGGACAGCACCTTCAAGTTATCTTGGGTGGAATACAAACAAATGATATTCTAAATGATCCACCGTCTACTAGACAGCGTCTAAGAGAATCGATAGCGTGGCAGACGAGACATGTTTTCGGAAGTCACCAATCTTGTAAATATTTTTTTCACTTTACCAGTATAAAGCTGCATAACAGAAATGTTTTTCTTTGGAATCTGACACCTGAAAATTTATCTAAGGTCAAAAGTGAGTTCGTTAAAACGCTTTAATGCAGTTGCAGAGATAAATTTACACAAACAGATTGCGAATGATTTCAAATCTGCTCCCAATAAAAATAAATTTAGGTTGAGGACACTTGTATCTCAAAAGTACCCTTTTGTATTTGCTTAAACGTTTGTTATCAGTATTCATTTATATCACCTTATTCTTTCATTTCTTATCAAGAATCACTTTATTAACATTTTAATAAAAAGGGTGAAGGATTATTTAAAAAATTACTAATTGTCTTTAGACTCCTAGAAAACGTCAAGCTATGCTTATGGTTTGAACAGTCCAAGATACCACTTATAACTAAGGTTATTCTGCTTTTATATTTCAGAGCATTGCAGAATTGGAACAAGAGATGAAAAGCTTAATGATTTCGTTAAAAGAATCAATTGAGAATGCTGCTGCAAAAATGATGACTGATATGGTTATAAATATTTTACAAGGCTTTTTCCTGATGAATTTTCTGGATCCGACATCACTAGTTGAATTAGTTGCTAAGGTACGTTAAAATCTAATGCAAACAGAATATTCAGGGTACAGCCAGAGGAAAATTTCCATAGCACGAATAATTCTGTATTTTGTAATTTGAAGCCAGTATTAATGTAGTAAAAACGACAATAAGACATTTATTTTTATAAGGGGTGGAGCTAAGGAGTATTGAAGATTTTTTTTATGCTTTCCATGTTGTTTAATTACCTTACACCTTAGCTCCTCCTTTCTCTAGTGAGACTTTGGGCAGCAAGACGGCGTTAGCGGACTCATTCCTTGGACAGAGCTTGAATGTTTCGGACATACGTCTTCCTATCGCGCGGATCGCTTTTCAAAGTAGCTTGCCAAGTTGTTACCGGCCTGCCCCTCTTGCGCTTTCTTCCGCTTGGCTTACAATTCAGAGCCTGTCATGATACTCGTCCAACTGGCAGTCATAGCACATGACCAGCCAATCTCCACCTTCTCTCTTCAACTATCTTGTGTAACTCCTTTTGACCAGTCCGCCTCAAGATTTCTTCATTTGTAATTCTTTCTCTCCATGAAACCCCTAAAATCCTTCTCAAGTTACGCTGATGGAATGCATTCAATTTCTGCTGTACCTTTTTGGTGCTCTTCCATGTTTCACTAGCATAAAGGGATGGAGTTGATTGTAGCTGTGTACAGTTGCAATTTTATCTTCAAACTTATCTGCTTTGACCTCCAAATTTTTGTCCTCGATAGGAATGTGGCTCCTGCTCTTCCCAATCTGTTATTGATATCGGTGTCAACCTCATCAGACCTGGTGACCACACTTTCTAGATAGGTGATCTTGTCCACAAAATCAAGGGGATTCCCTCTGATGGGTGCTGCAGCAGTATCTGAAATGTTCATAACCTTGCTCTTGCTTTCATTGATTTTGAATCCGACTTTAACACTTAGTTCCTTTAAACTATTTGTCATTTCTTGGCACCTCTCATTTCCCTTGGCTATTAATGCAATGCAATTAATGCCTTGGCTATTAACGCAAAGTAAAGGTTAGTGAGAGTGGCACTCTCTGCCCAGGGTACCCCGAAGGTGTCATTTTCCATGGCGTTATTCATCACAAAGTCAATACATAGGATGAACAAGAATGGTGAGAGTATACACCCTTGCCTCACTCCATAAATTAACTCAAATTCTTCTGTTGTGCCTGATTCTGTCCGGACTGCACACATTGGGTGATCGTACATAGACGTGATGATGTTGATGGCTTTTTCTGGCATTCCATATACTTTCAACACTTTCCAGATGGACTGTCTGTGCAAGCTATCGAAAGCTTTTCGGAAATCAATGAAATTTATAACAAGCTGTGCTTGGAACTCCAAGCTCTGTTCAATCAGATTTCTCAGAATGAAAACATGTTTGCTGCAGGACCTCCCTTCCCTGAACACTGCCTGCTCTTCTCTTAGTCTACTGTCTGCAGCAGTTAATAGGCGTTTGAGTAAAATTCGGCTACATACTTTCCCTGTAATTGAAAGAAAGGTAATGCCTCTCCAGTTGTTACAGTCTGATAGGTCCCCCTTCTTGGGTAGTTTCATTATGATTCCCCTATTCCATTCTACTGGAACTGTTTCTTCTCTCTCTTGAATAACTTCTCTAAAGTTATTCAAAATCTCATTGAATAACTTTACTAGCTCTTTCCGTACTGCCGGCCGACCCATTTTTAGGAACTCTCCATTTATGCTATCGATTGCTGGTGCTTTATTTTTTTTCAGCTTCCTTATGCCCTCATCCACTTCCTCTCTCGTAATGGGACCCAGCTCAACCTCCACGGCTTGTGGAGTTTCTAGATTCTTTCAGTCAAATAACGTTTCTGAGGGAGGTTGATTTAGACATTCTTTAAAGTGTTCAGCCCATCTGCGATCCTGTTCCTCTTCGCTTGGTAACATTCTTCCATCCTTACTCTTAACTGGGATAATTGCCCAATTGTTTTTCCCAGACAGTTTTGTAGCAATTCTGAACAGTTGTGTAGTATCATTTCTTTGTGCCGCTTCCTGTGCCTCCCTAGTCTTCCTCTCCAACCAAGCTTGCTTGTCTCTTTTGCAGCTCCTCTTCACCTCTCTATCCAAGTTTCTATATTGCTCCTGAGCAATCCTGACCTGTCCTTTGTCTCAGCTTGGTCCCTACGGCTTTGCAAGCTACGACGTTCGTCAATTAACCACCAGGATTCATCTAAGATCCATTGTTCCTTTTTATGTCCTCTCTTGTACCCTATTACACTGCTTGCTACTTCATTGATAGCATCTCTAAAATTTGCCTACTTTTCTGTTATGTTTTCATCATTTTGAAACAATGAAAACTGGTTATTTAATTGGTCTTGGAAGCGTACGCACACTTTGGGATTCGTGAGATTTTCAACGTCATAGGCTCTTTTCCTCTCCCTCTTTTTCATCCTTTTTAGCTTCAACCTGATCTTTACCGCTAACAGATAATGATCTGAGAATACATCTGCTCCTCTGTAAGCACTTACATCTAAGAGGGAGGATCCCCATCTTTTGCTGATACAGATGTAGTCAATCTCATTTAGAGTGTTACCATCTGGTGATCTCTACGTCCATTTATGGATGTCTTTGTGCTAAAAGAATGTGTTGCCAATTCTGAGATCATTGACATTGCAGAACTCTATTATTCTTCCTCTATTATTGTTTGTGCATTGGGCTGATCCATGTGGACCTTCTACGCTTAAAAATCCTTCACGGTTTGATCCAATCTTTGCATTCCAATCTCCCATCGCGATCTTAAGGTCATGGCTCGGGATGTTGTCTACGATTTCTTGAAGATGTTCATAAAAGTCATCCTTTGTCTCCTCCTCCGCTGCGTCTGTTGGTGCATAAATTTGTATTACTGCTATCTTCACTTGTAGACTCTCCAAACCTGCGGTAACAATCCTATCTGACACAGGTTCCCACCCTACAAGTGATGCTAAAGTCTCTTTGTTCAAGAATATAGCTACTCCACAACTGTGCTCTGCATTACCTCATGAATACAAAACAGATATTCCGTCACTCGTTAATCTTCCTTGTTCAGTCCACCTTGTTACACTGACACCTAGCACTTCTAGGTTGTAACTCTTCATTTCCCTTACTACTTCATCCAACTTACCAGACTCATTTAGGGTTCCTATATTCCACGCTCCAAATTTGGTTGTGGATTTGGTGGAGAAGATCCAGGTATTCGGGGCAGGAACTTCCTCCTGGCTTTCATCCGTGCCCGTCATGAATACATCTTGAGACATCAGAGGAGAAGAGCTATCCAGAGATGTGTCTGTGGATGTTGACCAGAATGGCCGCCTCTTACTGTTTCTGTAGTGTTCATATTTTTACAGTGTGGGATTACTAATCCCACGCCTAACCTTCCTCCTTTCTCAAGCTGACTTGGGACAGGCTATGGTGGAGTTTGTATAATTATAACGATGAAATAAAAGAAATTAAAGTAGAACTGTATTGCCATTGGCAAAGCTGCTTATAAGAACTAGCTTTTACTAAGCATCGTCTGAGGTTACGAAACTCAATGAATATTGTAAGAATTTATCATGTCTGAAATATAGCTCTTAAATTTGATAACATCAGCAGTGTGTAAGGAAAATTCCTAACTATATTTAAAAGGTTTAGATTGCAATGGTACCTTCAAGAATATTCCATGTAAATAGAATTATGTTTAAATACACTGGTAAGATCTCTTTAAAAATACTTTAATCATTTGAGGTACTTGATAATAGTTCGTGATCAAAGTAATAGTCTCAAAAAATGTCCTATTTATGGTTCTGAGTAATATGACATACTTTTCAAGTAGGAATCTTTGAAAGGATCGTGCATTCCCTATATAGCTACTTGCATAGTTTTAATACAACAGGAGCTTTAAGTTCTTAGGAAGATAAGCACTTAAGTAAGTAAGCAAAGGTTCTTAAGTAAGCTACATAAATATTTTATATCTCTTTTCACAGAGTGTCGACTTCGGCCGACAAATCCACGCATGCAAAGACAACTTTGATACTGAGGCTATGCAATCAATGTTAGATACTGCTTTAGCATTCAATGAATTTATACCACAAAATTTTGACTGGGACAATATTGAACTTTCAAAATTGTTACCAAGCAGCATCGTTGAGATGGAAAAGGTAAATAAAACAGTATTTCCAAAGATATATAAAGTTAAATAATGTACAGTTTATTCAGAAATGATATTCTAGACGTTTTCCTTTCCATCTCGTCTGAAATATATGATGAAAAAGCTGTTGCTATAATGTATTATGGTTTTCAGGATTGATCTCACTCTACGGACGCATTCTTTTCGTATTTTCTCCTTCATTTTTCAGTGTTGTAACCATCGCATTTATTTACTCCTAGGTATTTATAGGTTTAGGGAATGTGGGCCAGGAGGACGTAGGGAAGTAAATGGCCCTACCCCACAATGCATAGTTTTCAGGTCATCCTTGGGCAAGGTGTAGTTCCTGATTAGCCTCCCTTGCCAGAGTTACGGCGAAGCTGTTGGAAGCAGGACAGTGGATTGCTGAGCAGGGCTTATGTCAGTGCAACTGATAACATCGGCCTGAGCAGCTCGAACGTCTGGAAGATGTATGGTACAGCCAAACAAATGGCAGAGGTCAAACGCTCAGTAAGCGAGCACTGAGGCTGAGGAAAGGAATTTGGGGGCAACCAGGCTTACAACGAAAAGTATGTGACTGGAAGAGAAAGAGGAGGAGGAAGAAGGAATATCCGTCTATGAGAAACACTAAAAATCGGAACGTGGAATGTAAGAAAGATGAAAGAAAGAGGAAAGCTGAACACGGTCTGTAATGAAATGGACAGATATGACGTGCAAATTCTAGGAATTGCTGAAACAAACTGGAACGGACAAGGCAGTTTCAAGACCTACACTAACCACACGGTCCTTTTCTCTGGCTCTGAAGAAGGCTACAGCCAAGGTGTAGCGGTCATTTTAACGAAAGAAACCAGCGGCGCCCTGATTGGATACAGCCCAATCTCTGACAGAATTATGAAGGCGAGGTTCCATGCTAAACCACACAACATCACCCTCATTCAGTGCTACGCACCTACAAGTTTAGCTAGTGACGAAGAAGTGGAAAGTTTCTACAGCTCGCTACAGGAAACCATGGACTCTATCCCAAACAGAGACATCAAGGTGGTGATGGGAGATTTCAATGCGAGAGTAGGGCAAGGTTTGACCAATGCGGCTTGCGGTAAATACGGGCTGGGCGAGCAAAACGTCAGACGTAAAGACCTACTTGAGTTCTGCAGCTCAAACAATCTAACAATAGCAAACACTTTGTTCCAAAAACACCCCCGCCACCTCTACACTTGGATCTCACCAGATAAGAAAACCCGGAATCAGATTGACTTCATCGCATTCAGCCAAAAATTGAAAAGCAACATTAAAAATGCCAGAACAAGGCCAAGGGCAGATTGCAACAGCGATCACCAACTCCTCACGATGGAAATCAGATTTCGACTCACAAAGATGGAACGTCCATTGGCCCCCCACCCCTCTTAGACTAGATTTCGAGGCGATGGGCCCTAATTACAGAATCACGGTTGAGAACAAATTCGAGACTCTGCTCCAATGTGAGGAAGGCAAATGCCCGGAAGAACTATGGAATAAAGGAAAGGAAATCTTTATCGGCAATGCCAAAGAAAACATTCCTATGGAAAAGAATAAAAATAGTCAATGGATCTCAAAGAAGACCTTATTTTCAGTAGAGGAAAGGAGAAAACTGAAAGCCAGGGGAATCTAAAACCAAGTCGATGAAATAAAATACAAGCACCATAATGCCAATTTCCAGAGGCTGATGAGACGAGACAAGCAAAGTCAAATTGAGAAAAAATGCAGGAAAGTGGAAGAAAATGCACTAACAAACTCCACAAAAGATCTCTACCAAGGGGTTAAAAGCATGAAACATGAACGATATGAGCTTCCCGCAGCATTTAATACTCCTACTGAAAATGATGTACGAGAAGCAGAAAGCGGCTGTCAGAACGTCATATGGTCTGACGAAATGGTTCGGAATTGGACAAGGTGTTAGACAGGGATGCATCTTATCCCCGCACCTATTCAATATATACTCTGAAACTATTTTGAGAAACGAGCTGGAAGATTTCAATTGCAGTGTAACAGTTGGTGGACGACCTATCACTAACGTGAGATACGCGGATGACACCGTGCTAATTATGGGCAACATGAATGAACTGCAAGAGCTTGCAGAAAGAGTCAGAATACAAAGTGAAGCTGTGGGACTTTTCCTGGACGCCAGAAAAACTAAAGTGATGAAAATTGTAAGAAATCCAGCAGACGAAAATGATGATCAACGGAAAACCAATAGAGAACGTCCAGAAATTCATCTACCTCGGAGCAACTTTCACTAACGACTCCGTTGAAATTAAAAGAAGAATCGGAATTGCTAAGAACGCAACCCTAGTCCTAACAAACATCTGGAAAGATAGAAGCATCTCACTGAAGACAAAGAAGAGACTACTGAACTCAATGGTGTTTTCCATCGCTACTGGTCAGAATGTTGGACCCTGAAAACCTCTGACATCAAGAAAATTGAAAGTTTTGAACTATGGTGCTACCGAAGACTATTCCGCATTACCTGGGTTGAAAAGATCACAAACGAAGAAGTTATCCGAAGAAGTGGCTGCAAAAGAAGGCTGATTGATATTATAAACGAACGGAAATTGACATTTATTGGTCACGTCCTGCGCCGCGAGCACCTCACCAAGCTACTGCTCACTGGGAAGGTATACGGACCTAGAGGAAAGGGCTGACCCAAGACACGCTACTCAGACTCTATGAGGAAGATTTGTGGAATTTCGATGGCGGATGCTGCGAGGATGTCTCAGGAACGAGGGAAGTGGAGAAACATGGTGTAGAGGGCCACGAACAGGACCAATCCATTGATGATGATGATTTAAAGTTCTTTTTTGATCTAATTGTTTTATTACAGTTTCATCATCTAACTCTATATTTTTAGACAAAACTAGNTATTATTCTATTAACATAAGTAAGGATGAAAACTTCAGTGCAGAGCGTTACTTTACTGCATTACTGATTTGATTTAATATTTTTTACTTTTTAATATTTTTATATTTTTTTGTTTCCTCTCCAAATTATATCTCTGAAAACTTTTCACACTTGCTTTGTACCACTTATAAAGAAAATACATTTCCTTTAAAAATGTCTGATAATGATTTCATCGTCTCTTGTAATTAAAAACACAAGTGTTGAAGGGGATACTCCTCAGTATTCATCTTAGTTAAAGAGGATCAATAGAAATGAGTATTTTGATACTACTTTATTTCGACTTATTGCTGAAAATAGTATTTCTGCATCAAATTTGATGACTGGATACAAGTGGGTATTGAAAGATTTCTTCCTCATAGACAATATCCAAAAGAAAGCATTACTATCAATGTTTAATTCCAACATAGTGAGCTTCTTTAGAAATTAAACATTACATCTTTTATTGATATCATCCAAAAGATACCAACCAGTTCTTTGTCGTGCTCAGAATAATTAAGAAGACCAAGATCAGGATAGTCAAGAAGCCTGAGATACCTTTGGTTTAGAGGGAAAGAGTGGCAACAATAACTCAGAATCTTGGGACTCTTAAAAATGCAAAATATCTTCAGGACAAGTAGGAAACCTGTCACTACTTGTTATGAAATTGAAACCAAGGTGATAAAATCTTCTTACAAGGCCAACTTTCTCTTCCTTTTAACTAATTCAAGTACCTCTTCATTCCGTATTTCATTGACATTCGAAATCCATAACCTTCTGTGGTATCCATAACCTTCTGTGGATGATGGCGTGTATGCCTGTCCACCTCCAAAATCACGACATCACAGCCTTACGAAAATGTTGATTATACTCAACCTTTTAACATACGGATTTTGATTCAGTTAGAAAAATTTGAATCGGTGAAGATTAGTCGAATTTTTGCGAAGTGTATCTTAGCTAGCATAACATCCTTTTTGTTCACTTTCGGCTAGTAATAAAAGTATTAATTTCAATGTTCTTTTTATTAGTTGAATAAGAATTTGCAAAATTTTTATTTTCCCGACCTTTATGTTGTCTATTACTAAAGAGGCCAGATTAGTTGCTCAACTTACATTTTCAATTTTGTTCTCTGCTGGTGCCAGATCCTGTTATGTACCTTTTGTTGTTTCTGTACTTACTTTTAATCTCTTCAATAAAGAATTAATATGGCTTTTTTCTTCTTTGTCAATATATGACTATAGGTTAAAATGGCAGATCTGAAACCTTCATTGTACTGTCTCATAAGTTCTGATAAAGAAGGATCTCATTTGGAAAGTAATTTAGAAGGCTATATAGGTTTTGGAATTGCTCGTTTTACATTAATTGGGAGTTTGTATCAAACAGATTTGAACATAGCAGAGAGGCAATTAAAAATCACTTACATTGGAGAAAGAAATACTGCAATTAGAAGAATAATGGAATATAGAACATTTTCAAATAATGAATTGAATATCAAAGATCAGTTGCCTTTAGCTGAAGAGTTGATTAGCACATTCAGAGAAACAGAGAAAATAGTGTTGTCAACATTGTATTTGTATGCAGACAGTTTGAGGTAAGTAACAAAAACACTGTACAAACTTTTTTTATTAAATAATTAAGGAGTGTGTACTTACAATATTCCAATTACCTTCAAAGATGTGAATGATGATGAGAATATTGGCATTCAATGACTGTTAATAAAGAAAATAAATTTTTTCACATCATCTTTCTTAATTCAAACATTTCACAATAATTTTCATTATATTCTCTTTGGTAAAGGACAAGCAAATACAGAAAGAAATAGTTCCAGGGAAGCCCAAACTTTAGGTGGTATATTAAAAATGTATTACAAAGCCTTGGCTGCTTTCTGTAATATTTGTCATAAATCTTTAATAATCAAGATTTGTATTTATGAAAATAATGATAATAATAATGATGACAATAAAGATAATAATAATAACAATAATAATAAAGATATTATCATTTACATAAACTAAACTGATTCTCTTTACCTAAACTAGATAATTTAGCCTCTTTATCTGTATTTTTCTGTCCGGAATCAAAGTAATAACTGGATAAATAACGCCTGTTCAATAGTTGTCAATCTTTTGAGAGAATAGGAACATATATGATATTTTGATTATTATTACTATTATTAGTTGAGTTCATTTGTACGCAAAAAATTTTTTGCTTGACTTTTCTTGAAGTTCCAGTAACAATGGAAATAACAATTACTTCCTTATCCCATAGAACTTTAAATTTTTATGTCAAATCTTGATATTTACCTTTTCTTCTTTCTTTCATTTGAACTCTTTGATCTCCGGGTATTTCAAAATCCATAAGCTGACGATTCTTTTCTTTGTCAACAATTATGATGTCAGGCTTTCCAGCTTCTACATGATGATCCATCTACACTTCAAATTTCTACAATAGCTGTTTTTTCGGTTTTAAGTACAGATTCTGGTTTGTGTTCATACTAGTTATCAGTATATTTGATCTTCAGCTGCTTGCAAAATTCTCAATAAATGTTGTTCCTACCCGTTTGAGTCTTCTTTTATATTCTTTCTGTGCACGCTTTTTGCAATCACAAATGACCTGCATTACCATTTCTTTTTTTTGTCCACACACATTTAACAGAGACTATTTTTGTGTGTTTTATCTATTCTTGTCTTGATCTAATCTGTCCAAAAACATTGATCTTGTGCAACGTTAGTGGGTGATTTGGTTTCTCGTTTCAATGCTCCTCTTCTGAGCCATGCCCATGACATCTCGTCTGTGCCCCCTGCTTGCCTCATGAACTGACCATGTATTGGTTTTTATCTCCACCTCTCTTTAGTTTATGGTGTCTTATACTTTTATATCAGATATTTTTATTCTTCCTGAGCATTTAATGTTTTAATGACATTGTCATGCAGCAATTTTAAATTATCACAACTGCGTAATTCTCAATTCCAAATTTTTAATGCCAGTATTTGAACAGAATACCCTGACTATTGAATCAATGCATCAAGGTCTGCTTCTTTTTTTGCAAAAATCTTTAAATCATCCATGTAAATTAAATGGTTGATTTAATTCTTAATTGTGGAAATGTTACAGCCGTTGTGGTTCTTTCTAAAGATCAGATCAAAGTGGAATGAACAGTATGATAAACAGAATTTGAAAGAACCATTCTCTCTTAGAAATTCCTCGTCAAAAATTCACTTCTTCAACTTTCCAGAAGAAAAAATTGACCTTCTAAAACAAAATTTATATCAGGCATGACACTTTATACGAAACTAAGAATTTGTAAGCACTCCAAGATCTACGAATGATGCATCATGTCAAATGCTTTTATGTAATCCGTCCATGTCATAGCATAATTTTTTTGCTTTTCCTTTATATCCCGCAAATGTTTTTTAACCTATAAAAAAGAGATCATATAAATCCCTTGATCCTTTTCAGTATCCTTTTTGTTTCTCCCGTAGCAGTTCTCTTTCTCTCAATATTTTCCACATCAATGGGAGATATGTTAATGGGGGGTAGTTGCTTGCAAAATTTTAAAATTTTGTAAATTTATAACCAAAGATATACAGCAAAGACCATTTATAGTGATTAGTGGATTTTTATCCATGGCCTGAGTCTTTAGCTAACAAGTTTTGGTTGCTAATCTAAACATTATTCATTTAATTAACTAGACAGTACATATCTAATAAGTATTTCTCTTTCCCATAGCACTATATTTTGCATTTCATTCACATGTTTATCTAAAAACTTTTCATCAAATAGTTTTTTTGTCGCATTTTTTAATTCCTTCATTTCACCGCCACAACATCCAATTACTATTAGTATGACTTTCACCTTGAAACTTGCATTCTCTTTTGTAGCTCGAAACACAGTTGATAATCTTTTGAAAGAGTGTGGAAATTGCAAGGGGAGATATTCATAATTGTTATGATAATATTTCATTTACTTTATTTATTTTTCCATGTATTAAAAATTGTTTTTCTTACATTTATTTAATTATTTTGTCATATTGATTGCTTTGTTTATCTTCTGATAATCTATTTAAACGCATTTTGCTATTTATTCTATGAGAGCATCTGTTTTACCGATACTGGTCTTCAAAGCTGGTTAAGGCTAAGTGCTAAATATAATTGAAGCAAAAATGTTTGAAATAATTTTTTGCTCTTTGACCCTACAGTATATGGGCTTTTTGTGGATGGACTCGATATGGGAAGAATATACCTCTGTATCTCCCAAATGGCTGAAACGATAGGCATGAAATGTGGCACACTTATAATACCTTTCAAAATGTCCAAAGCAGAAAAATATTTTGATAACTTCATGAGATTTTTTCGCTGACGCCATCAAGATTTTCTGAGTAACCGGTTTTTGTAGGATGATTGACACTTTCAGGTCCCAAAATGTTTATCCCTTTCTGAAGTTTTGGACTAAGTATTGCAAACTGCTATGCCCTTTACTTTACCTTGTCGTAACTATTCTACAATATAGGACAAGATTAGGGACTTACTTATTCGGAGCAATGTGCGGAAAATACATGGTCCCTTTACAAGCCCTAAAGTTTCCCTTTTAAACCTTCTAATCCCCACTCTCAACCCATGCCCCACTCAGGTTCCGCCCTCTCCCACACTTCCCCCTTCCCGATCTTGTCAATGCCAAAGAATATGCTTCATGTCCCCACAAAAATAATACAAAATTACGTAGTTAACTTCAATCCTTTCAGTCGGTTATTTCTTGACAAATCAAATAACCCAAACAACCACACAACTTCATTTACTTCAGTTTAGTCTGCCATAACTTCCTACTGGAGAGTCACGCAGTGCTTTTTGAGAATAAGACTGGAATGAGCAGTGAAACAACATTCACCACATGCAAGAAAGAGAAAATTACCCACTTTTTAACTACCCACTACAGACTTCCTCGAATTCCTGGGTGGAAAAACCTAATTTCTCTAACAACGTTGAAATAAGCGTAGTGTCATCCGCATATCTCACGTCTATTGATAGGTCTTGCATCAGTTGAAATTCTTCAAGCATTGAGATTTCTTTCATGACGTATTCCAGAAATATGTTGAATAGAATAGGCGATAAGATACAACCTTGTCTTACACTATTTTTGACTGCAAACCAGCCAATAATGTTGTTATTAATATTATTTTTAATTAGTGGTAATAGCATTAGTTTTAGTATTTTCCTCTTATCTTTAAAAAACTCACTGAAGAAGACACATATTAATAGCAATCCAAGTAGTGTTGGCATATTTTATACTGTATAAATATATATAATAAATGCCATTGGTAATATTTTTGCTCGTTTGGTATCAACCGGATTTCTAAGCTATCAAAAACTTTCCTCAGAATGTCAGGAGTATGTAAGATTACAGTTCTCTCCAACTCAGTGACCCGTACCACTATTCCGCCATGTTCTAATCTTGTTTTCTATTTCGTTGGTGTTGCTCCAAGTGTCTCTACAACCATTAGTTTTATAGTTTCTCTATTGTCAAATAACAATTTTATTTGGTGTGCCGGTGATTTCCGAATCTTTTATACCTACTTAGAATTTACTATTGTATTAAAGGATATAGAAAAGACTATGATTTAAGCACCTTTTGTTTCTTTTTCTGTTACAATCATGCCATACATTAAGTTTCAAATATATGGACAGTGCTGGTAGCGAAATCCGACAATATTTTGTACCATGCATTTCCCTATGGTGATTCCATCTGATATTCGTACTTTTTTTAGTCTAGTACAAGACTTTGCAGACTTGTATTTAGCGATGACCATTTTTGGAGTCGAAGTAGTTGAAGCAATCCTTTCAATCCTTCGTTTAATTTCAGATTAATTACAGTTTTGGAAAGCAGCAAAAATATCATTGGTAGATGATAAGAAATACAATTTTATCAGTAAATGTTGCTAGTTATTTTATATTATTTTCTTGAGCTGAACTTTGTTTACTATCGATAACTTATTTGATTTTGCAAGTCAAATTTTTAAAATAAGGCTATCTATTTAACTTCTTTGCACACTCCCTTTGACTTTTCACTCCTACAGCAAATAAATATTTTCTTGGAGTCTGTGTTTTAAATCATTGGGGTGATTTGATATTTGTGTTTTTTCTCTCATTAGGTTTCTATCACTTTGGGAATTTACAGATTGTCTAAAACGTTACCAGCCTTACAGAGTCAATAATGAGGATTCCTTTGATGGTTATTTGCCTTTAGAGAGACTTCGGGAAGAAATAGAAAGTTATGCGCGAAAGCTTCAAAAAGCTCTGTCCGACAGTGCAAATGAACAGACACTGCAGTTATGGAGTTTTGAATTCAACCACGATGATAAAAATAATATGGTAAGTCAGATAATATCAACATCTAATACTAACTTAATAGTTTCACTAGTGACTTTCCTGAGACAACAAGATATATTTTGAGATTTGATAAGTTTCACCTGTTATTACAAATCGTAATATCTCTTATACTTAAATAGTTTTTACTCATAAAATAGTATATGCATAAAGGAAAAACAAAAACAACAAAAAAATCCAAAAGATATTTATTGACATATTTTGTAACATTTCCTTACCCTATCAGTCAAATTGTGACAAGAAAAAAAATGGAGTAAGAGTGAAAAAGCAGAAAAAAAATTGTATATTCAGACATACTGAAAAATGGATTTTAGAAACGATGTCCAAAACGAACAGACTATTAGATTCCAAACAATGTGGTACAGCCTATTTTCAAACTATTACACTCACGATATTCAGCGACATAAGTGAGAGCAAATAAAGTACCCTTAACCATATCAAGTTGACAATTTAAAAGGGATTGTCCATAAAAGGACGAATGGTGCAACTGTTATTTCACATGTGAAAAAGAAGGAAGAGTTGAAGGAACATCTGTTAAAGTTTAGCTCCTCCTTAGAAACAAGAAAGAACCTGAACCGTCGGCAAGATGAGTGAAAGACTATATTGTTAAAATAAAAAGTTAATTGGATTTTTTTCAAATCAATCAGCTGCTTTGTGTACCTAATGCTTATGTGCATTGGAAAGAAGTTTTGCGAAGAAAAAATTGACCTCAGTGTGAAGTAAGTTAGGAACAAAGAGTTGGACAGAAGACGAAAAATATTTTTTGTGTTTTATACCACTTTTCAAGCCTACACATTTTTTTGCGGAGTCATTCTTGGGTAAGGAGATTCTTAGCATGCCATGACCATTAAACATGTCTTGGGTACTATACGTCATTTTTTTGGTTAATATTGCAAATAATATAAACATATTGAAAAAACAGCAAGAATAACATCAATGAGATTGTTACTAAGTGGAGCATGAGGAAACACGAGTTACAACAAGTTGCACTCTTGAGTGATGATGATGACACCACAACTGCTGCTCTGGTCGAGAAATCATATTTAGGTAGTTTACTAACTGAACCTAAAGAGGCCATTCTACCTTTAAAACAGACTTAGCTCTACGGGATATTTCAAGATTTTAGTGTTAAATACATTTTTTAGTTGCAAATATCTATCTTGTACAATTCTCCCTTTTTGGTTCGGGCAGCTGCACCATCTGTCATCCTAAATCTCATTGTATTCTTTTGTTCTAGCAGACATATCAACAAATAACATGGTCAATGTTTCGAACAGTATTGCAAAGTATACTGACACTTACTTCGATATTTTCACCCTGATTGTTAATTTTTTTCTCGATTGCAGTTCTCTAACTTCATTAACATTGTCACCTTTGTTGCTCTAGCGGTGGATCAAGCATTTGATACCCAGTATAAAATAGCCTTTGTATAGATCAAAGCAGCAAAGTTTACTGGCACAAAACTTGAGCTCCCACACAGATTGCACAATAATGTACAGACCTTAAATATTATATATATATGCATTTTTTACGTTTACATAAATATAGATGATAAAAATAACTCATAACTATACTCGGAAAGTTAAGCATAGCTAAGCTATTATAGTTCTGTCTAGAGTAGATGCGATTAGAACGCACGATGTACTAATTGTGAGGCCTAGTAGTTTGAGCAATGTTTTAATGTGTAATCTTTTGCCATTTCGCTACGGCAATGACAAGGAAAGTTTTACGCATGCGCAAATTTAGAAATCAAAAATTTATTCACGTATCAAAATGTCAACACTTACTTTTTGTCTTTTTGTATCAGTACTTTTCAATTACTTTTATGCGTAAGGTTGAAAATATCAATATCAAATGGTGCTATTTAGCCCCAATATTATCTGGGAAATTTTAATAATCTTCTGCCAAATATTGCTTTATAAAATGTAAAGGATAATAAGTACATGTTATTGATTGTTTGCCTTTATTCTGTTAGACCATTAATATGTAAACTAGTACTGGTTTGGAAAGAAGATTTTATCCACAACTAGGCTTTTGTTTTACCTTGGAAATATAAATATGTTTTGGTACATGATCAAAGCAAATCACATGTGAAGACAAAAAACAACAGAAACAGTTAATCTTTGCATTTAATTCTTAGTAAATTTAGATAGATACTATAACTAAAATAAGACAAGGCTGGATTGACTAGTTTATGACGTTTTGCAAATTATGACCATGAATAAATTATCATAAATTAGCAGACACAGTATTATGTATTGTTTGACATTAAATCTCGATTTCAAACTTCTATTTTTTTAATTAATTCTTATTGAAAAATATGACATAGTGTTCTTTTTAGTGTTATCTTGTTTTGTTTCTCCGCCTCATACAAAATGTCAGAAACAGGAAAAGATGCCATGAATAAATTCATCATCGTCATGTGCCATGCGATAATTCTTCGTAGGTAATCAAGGTCCTCCACTCAACTCTATCATACATGGTCCTCTTTGTCTGTGTGTTGCTTTCTTATCCCAGCGAATTTGAAGTATCATCCATCATTTTCTACCTTTGTGTTCCACGAGATCTTTTGTCATCTATTTCTCCTGTTTTTGCCAAGTTCTCCAAGCAATTTCTTTTCATTACATGTCCAATAAATTGCATGATGTTTTCTCACATGCTTACAATAATATAGGTTCTATATAGCATTGAATAAATTAGAGGTTACTAAATCCGTACCTGTTCTTCTTTGTCAGGAAAAAACTCAGTTCTTATTGTCATCGAATATTAAATCAAAGATATAATTTTCATTAGATATTATAGTTAATCCAATTAATTCTTATGTTTGGATAGGTAAGGTGAGTTATAAATCAATCTTTTGGGTTTCTTGTTGAAGAAAATTAAGATGAAAAAATCCAATGAAATTGCCTGTTATATCAATAACTTTAGGCTTACAGTAACTTTTAATAACATTTAGTTTTGCTTTCTTGATATACTGACAGAAATTAGGATTATCATTTTGATATTTCATTCTCCTGTTAACTATATATTTTTTTCAGTGAAAATAACATTTACAAAAAGGGATGATGATATTCAAAATCCAAATCTTATCATGCTTTCAAAA
>RDPX01000579.1:239096-260541 GCA_003991215.1 Morbakka virulenta | reverse complement strand
GTAAATCTTGTATTACTTTCAGTAAAATGTGCAACGCTTTGAACATCGACAACAAACACGAGCGCACCACATACTACATATTCTGTCGTAGAAAAAAACCATGGACCAACCCTGAACTATTGTCGCTTTATTGATTTTGTTAGTAAAATATTTAATTTTGATTTTGTTAAATAGGCAAGTCAATACAAACTACCTTGAATAGTGAGGTTTGTAATTGTATATGTTCAGATGAAAAATAAAAAGTTTCCATCATGTACGGTTTTCTTATGAATGCTGTTTATTTACAATTACTTACCGGGTCACACCCAGTGACCTGAGGCAAGCAAAGGTTTCTACGAGCAACATAATTGTTCAATAAATGTGGAGTACAAAAGAAAGTATAAAACGAATAGGATTAAAAATTGTATCAAAAAGTATAAAATTATTATCATTATTATTATCATTATTATTATTGCCATTATTATTACGCAATGTTTTACATGGTTTCCAACAGCAGTAAAAATATACTGCTACCCTAGTTAGACCAACAACAACAACAAAAAATAAAAAAATAACAATAACAATAAAACAAGTTATATCTACATTGATAAAAATCTGTCTTTATTTAAAATATTTCCATTTACAAATAAAAATCAATTGTTTTTACTCGTGCTTTAATAAGGTAAAATTGAAACACCAGTATACCAATACCACAATTCAAAAATTGGACAAATACCTTAGGATTTCCTTTGCATCTTTTGCCATTTTGGCGGGACCTTCTGGTGGAATGTTTGCAAAGTTTCCAAGATCGTTACCACTACAGTAGTAATCACCAGCACCAGTTAAAACGGCTGCCTTGATAGAAGAGTCTGATGACGCTTCTTCAAGTGCAGCTATGATCTCAAAGTATGTCTACGAATTGACAAAAACACTCTTTAAGCCATTAATATGCTTACATAATTTAAAGAACTTACATAATTTATATAATTAACTCAGATTCGGTACAAAAATATTTTTCTATAATTACAAATCCTCTCAATCTATATTATAATCATTAACTCAATTTACCAGTTCATGGTTTACACAAGCTAAAATTATTAAGATAAATCACATAATTTACAGAATTAAACATAATTTACATAGTCTGCATGATTAACAAAATTAACATTCTTTGCATAAATTTTAAAACTTTATTTGTATGCATGCGTGCTTTAACTGTAATGTTTCCATAAAATTATCTTTGATGGACTTTTTTTCGCTGAGGTAAATAGGCTGACATTGCATCGATTTTAACAATTAAGAAACAAACAAAATTAGCATAAATTCATGCCATAATTTACACAATTTGACTTAATCGGCATAGTGCACTTCGTGCAATTTTTACTTGAAGTCAGATTTACAAACGGTATTCATTCTGCAGGAATCATTTTACCTTACACTTTACATTTCCAGTAGATTATTCGTTCTTTCTGTAAAAAACAGATGTCTTAAAACTATACCAAATACCAAGTTGTTTTTAACCTGGGTTTAAAACCCCTTTTATTTCCATTTACTAACGCCCATAACAAACATTTAACAAATGACATACTTTAAAAGATTGGAACTGATGAAAATTCAATATTAAGGAATACTACTGCGCTTGAAAAAGCAAAACTAGAATGACGACTACTTCATATTTTTAATCACCTGATATTCAATACCATGTTTAATACCAAATAATACAGAAGAGTCAGTGGAGAGAAGTGAGTGGCATAGTGTACGACACGAGAATGCCAATAAAACTCAAGACGAAGATCTATTCATCAGTGCTACAACCAGTTTTACTATATGGTCTGGAAGTCGTACCTGTAAAATGGGCAGAGGAGAGAATGTTAGAAGCGACGGAGATGAGAATGCTAAGGTGGCTAGCCGCAATATCCTTGCAGGAACACAGGGTGAATGACGACATAAGAAGATTTTTAAAGGTAAGGAATATAACAGAGAACCCAAGAGAAGCAAGGTTGAGATGGTATGGACATGTAATGAGGAGATAAAATGGCAATATTCTAAAGACAGTATGGTAGGCACCAGTGGCAGGAAGGAGGAGTAGAGATCCACAAAAGCTTAGACTGAGGGACGGCACAAAACGAGACATGAAAGAAGTGGAAGCGTGAAAAGGAAATTGGGAAGACCGAGTCAAGTGGAGAAAAAGGTGTTGGGCGGCCGACTTGACAAACGTCGGATGAAGGCTGAAGAAGAATACAGAAGAGTCAGCAAAATGATGTATAAATTGGAAGATGTCAAAAGATTTTATTTGATCAAGAGTCTTGATTGTAACTGTCGGCGATACTCAGGATCCATTTTACCCCCGTTTTACACGACGCCAGTACCACAATGGCATGATATAACACAAGTAAAATATGACACCAGATAAAAGCCTCGTTTTCTTCGACCGACCCTTTATATAATTTTGGTACCACAGCATCATGAAAGGTGTGTGAATACAATCAAGGGACACACTGGTGCGATTCAATGCTGGTGTGATAACGACATCATGTAAACAGCTCGTGAGGACATTTGTACCGAAAAAATTCACTTTCATTTCGTTTCGAAGAAAGGAATTTTCAAAAAGGGGATTTATTTTGCATAATTTTAAAATTGTATTACGGGTTTTCTCCAACGTCTTGTGATTTTCATCTCTGAGTGATGTCACTATAATTGTCTTTAAAATAGGCATGGTATCACACTTCCGTCGTATAAACAAGGCAAAAACAAACCTGTGTCAGCATGGTTTCACATCACTATTGTACTAATATATCGTAAATGTAGCCCTTAGTCCATGCCGTCGAAGGCTAGCAAGAAATTATTTTCTTGGCTCTTTTGGGCTTCTGCATCATAAAAAAAATGTTCTGGTTACTTCTGCATGTAAAATTTCCACGTTTGTGCAAATCCGTATCCATCATTCTTGCATCACTTCAGGTATCCTAGTAAAAGTAGCTTTTGCGCCCTCGATGGTAGAGCATCGCTTGAGCAGGTATAAGGTAGTTATTGAATGACACGGTACTGCCAAGGTATGCCAAGGAGCTCATGCGTTTCACCTGGTCTAAATCTTTCCCCTAGAAGACATTATTTTATTTTATTGGCAATGACAATAAGAGCTATTGCATCTCCAGAACATGCAGCCTGATCAGCAGAGGGCTACAGCCTGTCTTTAACCCTAACAAAAGCAAAGACATCAGCAAAGTTTACGGCAGCTCGTCTAAGCTACAAGTAGAAACTTCTTTCCTCCTCTATCACCATTCACACGATCATGCCACGACATAAAAATCGGTCAATCATGCTTCCGAATAACGGAAAGACGGTCATATATACGCTTATTTGAAAATAACAGTTACTCGAAATTAGTGAGCAGATGGTTGCTCTGTGATAGTTTCCCTAAGAATAATTGTTTCTCTCTGATTTTTTCCCCTTATCAATAGATTTGAATGCTTTTGTGCTTTTTTCTGGGTTTTTTTATGTCTTCTCTTCACACTTCCATACATTCAGTTCCATTTTGCCTTGTACAGTTTTTAAGCAATTAAAAAATATAGAAGTCATCTGGTTACTGAGAGCTGTTAGGGTGCCTTTCTCAAAAAACAAATAACGGAAAGAGAAGCCTCTCAAACAGGGACGGCAACTACATCTATCCTATGCAAAGTAAATAGCAAGTCCGAAAAGCAAATAATCTGTATTGTATTACATTCTCTTCTTTTCTTTTTTGTCACTTCTTGTTATACAGATATTGCGCAAGACTGCTTAAGACCCCCAAAGTTAACGTGGGTCTATTTCAAATTTCTAAAACGGAAGTAATAGAGCTAGTGAAGTTATAAGGTAGAAAAGGGATAAAGGTAGGTCATATTCTATGTCAGTTTGTTTTAAATTTATTAGGAGAGTTTCTAGAGGCAAGTATACAGAAGGATGTATCCTAGGGAACTTGGGAGCAATCATACGGGAGGAACTACCCGGGCGGGCATTGTCCTGATATGTATTCCTGGATTGCTACGGCAAATAATCATAGTATTTTTCTTGAATTAATCTTACTGTGATGTCTGTCTTCATACATACTGGAGGCATCTGCAATCTCCACACTGATATAGGCAAGATGGATAGAAAGCCGGATACAGTGATTTTTTTGTACTGTGAGACAAGGCAGTATTTATTAAGAAGCATTTCTGTAAAGTCCGTTGGAACAAAATGAATTTTAACAACACTCAATATCAGTTCTGAGCTCCTTCTCTATAAAGAAAAAATGAACTTCTGTCAGTTAAATAAGTTGACAGAGACTACACAAATTATATTAATTACCTCCAATGTCAGTGAATTCTTCTTTTTGGGTCTGTTTTTGACAATTTTGTAAATACCATTAGATTTGGTAACCAAAAGATTGTTGAATTTTGCCTGGGCATCACCTGATTCGTCCCCCTCTTTCGGTGCTTCATTGGCTGTGAAAAACAGTTTACATTATCAACAAAGAATAAAACAAAAATGTCAAAGCTATAATTATTGAATAAACTAGCTTAAATATTGTAATTAAAACAGCCACTGTGGCAATACGTGTGTGAGTCGTACGTGACCACGTCTGAATGACATGAAAATAGCATGCCTCTAGAATTTATTGTCAATCACCTGGTAATCTTTCCACCAAGCCGGAAAACGAATAACAATAAACAATTCCTTTAATAACATAATCCTAATTCTAACCATAATAGAAATCAACATCACCATAATCATCTTAATCATCATAATCATGCTGGGTAGCTCCAAATGACACTGGCAAAATTCAGTGTCTCGAAAAGTGCTTTATAACAAGATTTCGGATTATAACATGAAAGACGATAAAATGGGCGCGGGAATATGAAATAGAAATCATGTCACAATAAAACAATATGTCATTTTTAATATCTGTTTCTTTCTTTGAACGTTTCCAGCGGCCTGCAGAGGGTCGGATGCTACAAACAAGCTGGGGTCTAAAAAACTAAGAGGGTGGTAATTTGTTTTGAAAACTAATAAGCGAGGGGTTTTTATTTAACAAGGGGGTGGAAAATTCTTATAAAACTAGCCCATTTTAAGTTAACAAGACAAGCGTATTTTATGCTAAAAAACAGCACTCAAACTTTTCACACAAACAGATTCAACACCATTGACTTATAAATGGTAAAACGGACAGCAATCCATTAATTCCCTATTCAAAATGTCATCTTCAGAAGACTTCTTGATTCCCAGTGAAACAGGATATGCTCTAAGTCATGGCTCTCAATGTCATATCGGCAAGACCTGTAGTTTAGTAAGTCATGGCCAATAAGTAAGACACGAGATAAATAAAACTGTTTTCTACTCTTTATGCATAGAAATAAAATGAGACTTTTGACACCTTCGACAAATTTCGAGGTACTTATAGCAGCTTTCCAAGTCCGTCTCCCTGATTTTTCTCACCCAATGGCACTTCTATCACTTCACTGTACACATGCTTGCCTTTCTTCATGACCAAGATCCCACATTTGCTTATTGCAGATTCTATTCTAATGACTTCAGTATACATCTGCATCGAATTCGGACTTGCTAGTTCTTTTCCATTTTCTCTTATGACTTTAAGGTTGCTCATAACAAGCAATTGGTTCATTGGTAGTCTTGATTTGTGAAATTCGTACCCTCGTCCCATTTTTTCCAACTTTAGGGCAAGGGTATTGGGCACACAATTAAAAGAAGTGGAGAGAGCCTATCAACCTGGAATATACCACGTTTTATCTTTACGTTTCCCAATGATTTCCCTGTAGATGTCAATTTTATTTCCTAATTTTCCATACTATTTCTGGAAAGTTCTTTTAAATTATCAGTAAGTAAAAATATGCAAAGACATCTTAAGTTCCAGGAATGTGGCACCATATCGATCCAAACCCTAGCCTGACCAACCTCCTTTAAAAGATAAAGATATATCCGGATAAAATGCCTGTTGAAAGCTTCAATATCAGCGTCAAACATATTACTGTTAACCTATAATTAAGCTGTAATTGAAAAATGTGTACACGAGGAATAATTTGTTACTCCAGCTAACGACCTCTATGTTAGGTGCAGACCCCGCAACAGTGAGAGTATCTGTCCTTGCACTCTTCTTTTCAGCTGGAGAATATGCGTGCTCTACTTAGGCGCGGTCCGACCATGCAAAGAAACTCGATCCAGCACTAAATAAAGCGTGCCGTATCGTTGCAGAATGTATTAAGTTCACTCCCACCAACAGCATCCATGCTCAAGTTGGAATTGCCCCACCAGACATCCGCCGCAGTGCAAAGAGCATGGACCAGCGCCAGAGACAGGAGACTGATATCAGGCATACCCTGTTCCAACACAAACAGCCTAGAAAGCGCCTTTCATCTCGCAAAGGTTTTCTAGATTCTGAAACCTCTCTCGGTGTGCCAAAATCAGCGAAACGACAAAACATGTGGTGTGAGCGATGGGATCCCCTGGGTGACAAGGGACGAACCTGGCAGTCGAGAGGAATCTGGTAGCTGTGAGACATGGCCCTAATGGAGAGCACTGAATCGCCTACGAGTGGGACATGGCAGGTGCATGGCATCCAGAAAGTATTGGGGTTTCACGACCTCAGACCTCTGCATTTGCGGCAAAATACAGACTATACAGCACATATTTAGCTGCCCAACCGCCCCAAATTGCCAACCAGAGGACCTCCACGAACCAACATCAGCTGCTATCTACACCGCCAAACATTGGTCAAACCAACTGTAGTTGTCAAGGTCAAGACGACGAAGAATTGATGACAGCGTTGACTTCCGATTAATTTTGCATAATGAGAACTACACTGCCTTTTGTAAGCCAATTGGGTACTTACCCCCTATTTAGGCATTCATAAAATAAAGCTGACATTCGTGGGTGTGACGATTTAATGTTCTTGATTCCAAAGCCCTCTATTCCACCTGATCCGAGTGACTTCCAGTTTTTTTGCATCTTTACTTGCTTCAGCATTTTCCTGTCGTAGAATCTAAAATTTTCTAGTTTTTCCATCTCACTGTTTCACACCTCCTCTTGCTACTACTAATAATAATTATTATTTTTATCATCATTATTTACATTTATACATTTTTTCCTCACTAAATGTCAGTGGCTGTGTGTTCTCGGGGTTTGGCATCAACAAGATTTCTCAAATCTCGAGAACCTTTCTCATAATCCTGGCAGAATGTAATATATTTTTCTGCAATTCAGCAACCCGTGTCTCTATTCAATGTCCTCCATTCTCGTCTTTATTTTCTTTGGTGCTATCCCAAGCATTCCTAAGACTATTAGAATGACTGTCACCCTCAAGCCCCATAACTTCTTTATCTCTTGTGCAAGGTCTTGATATTTCCCAATCTTTTCTACCTCCTCTCGTATCATATGGAAAAGCCAAGTCTATGATTTTAGTGGATCTGCTTCTATGACTGTTACTATCATATCTGGACGTCTAGCTTCAATCATATGGCAAGTGTGGGTGTTATAATCCCACAATATCTTACATTTCGCATTTTCTTGTACTGGTTCTGGTTGACGTTCATTCCACTTTGCCTTTATTTCGATCCCAAAGTACCCGGTAATGGATTCGTTTTCCGACCTAATCATGTCGACGTTTGTACTCTTTTAGAGCCAACCTACTGGATCCACTTGTAATACAGGTACCCCTTAAAATTCACATTTTAGCTTTTCAAATAACATGGTTTTGTGCTTCACTGGTATATTGAATCATTTGCATAATGTAACTGAAAAAAGGTGTCTGATACAAAATCTTATGGTCACTGTACAAATGCTATTGGTAAACCCCACAACAATAGAGGCTTTGGGTCAGAATTATTATGAAGTACTATAATTCCTTAACCACTTACATGATTTTCATGTTGATGATTCCAAATAGAGATAAAAGCCAGATTTTGAAAATTCCAGCCTTCCAACATGCACAGAATATTTCTCTAACATGGGAGTTGTGATTGCTACCATATCATTTAGTTCATAGAGAAGGAACTGTAAAGCTTTAGTAGTTAAACTGTTTTCCTAATTTTTCAACTATACGTTCCAATCATTTTGGCTTTACTTACTGCCTCTGTAATAATTACTGCAGTTTCATTATTACTTGACATGGCTAACATTTAATTCTGTATTTGGATTAATATTGTTGTGTTTCTGAACATCTACTCAACTTTTATTCTACCAATACCTTCATTCATTTCAATCACTACTCTCCTATAAAGGACAGGAGCACTAAAGAAGTTATGTATAATTGCTGAAGAAGCTAAAGAAACACTTGGAGAAATCAAAATGCTGCTAGCTATCAGGGCTCCATCTAGAACGCTCTCAAAGTAATGTCAGACATACCCATTCAGTGATTTGCCTAACTCCAACTTTGAAAATAGTGTTGATGGGTGGGAAACACAGTTTGAGCATTTGGAAATTCTGATTTCTAGTTAATGTTAAAGCAGACACCTGAAACACCAAAATAAAATCACTTAGTCATATTAATTTATTTTACATAAAGTTGGTGATATGTTCCAATTTCATCTCATCAACTCTTCTCATTTCCACATTTCTTATTACTACCTTATCAATTCCACAATTTTCTATGTTCATTGGCTTGCTATTCTTAATTTTTTTTAAAATATGGTAATTTCATTTAAATTATTATATACTTTGGAGACTAAATGATGGTCAAGTAAAGCAGGCCTTTAAAGATCAAGTGAAAGGAATTGTGGGTGCTAGTCCAGGAAAAGACCTACGAAGTGTAGGCAAGCAATAGGAGAAGATCAAGGATACACTTTTGAAAGCCACAGACCAACTCTGTGGCTGGACAAAAGGGCCTCCACGTCATAGAGTGACATGGTGGTGGAATACTTCTGTTGAAAATTATGTGAAAGAGAAGAGAAGGCTGTGGAGTCAATGGAAAAAGGGGTTAGTTAACAAAGAAAGGTATCTGGAGGCCAAGAGAGTAGCTAGGCAAGCAATCTACAAAGCAAAGATGGATGCCGAGAAAAGAAGGTTTCCAGACATAATGTGTAGAGATGACCAGAAGAATGAAGTATTCAAGATAGCTAAGCAGATGATCAAGACTAATCAGGATATCATTGGAGAAAAGTGTATCAGGAATGATGATGGAGAACTTGCAACAAGTGAACTTGAAAAGAAGAATGCCTGGAAGTGCTATTATGAGAGATTGTTGAACACAGAGTTTTCTTGGGATAGAGAAAATCTTGGAAAGGTAGAAACAGTATCTGGACCAGCCATTTTCATTGAGAAAGAAATGGTGAGGGAGGCTGTAAAGAAAATGAAGAAAGGCAAAGCAGCTGGTCCTTCAGGAATTGTGGCAGAGATGGTCAAAGCTGCAGGTGAAAGAAGTATAGAGATGATCACTGATCTAACAAATCAGATCATAAGAGATGGTGTCATTCCTGAGGACTGGGAAATAAGTACAATTATCAATTGTTACAAAGGAAAAGGAGAAGCTCTAGAAAGAGATAATTACAGAGGATTAAAGTTAATGGACCAAGTCCTGAAAGTTGTTGAAAGAGTTATGGAAAAACAAATTAGAATTGAAATAAACATTGATGACATGCAATTTGGTTTTATGCCTGGACGAGGAACTATTGATGCCATTTTTATCCTTAGACAAATGCAAGAGAAGTACCTTGGGAAAAACAAGAAGCTGTACTTTGCCTTTGTGGATTTGGAAAAAGCCTTTGACAGAGTGCCAAGAGAAGTTGTTTGGTGGGCTTTACGGAAACTAGGAGTAAGTGAATGGCTGATTAAGGTTGTTCAGGCAATGTACAGAAATGCTAAAAGTCGGGTAAGGGTCAACAGTTCCTATACTGAGAGTTTTGGTGTGGGAGTTGGAGTTCATCAGGGATCGGTACTAAGTCCACTGCTTTTTATTGTTGTTTTGGAAGCACTGTCAAGAGAGTTTCGAAAGGGTTGCCCAGAGGAATTGCTATAGGCAGATGACCTGGTTCTCTCCAGTGAGGCATTGGATGGTCTACTTGCTAAGTTAGAGACTTGGAAGAAAGGTTTGGAAGATAAAGGCCTGAGAGTGAACATGGGAAAGACAAGAGTGATGGTCAGTGATCACAATTTAAGAAAGCCATTGGAGAAAGGGAAGTTTCCCTGTTCAGTCTGTGGGAAGGGAGTTGGGAGCAACTCAATCTATTGTGGTACTTGCAAGCGCTGGGTACATAAATGGTGCAGTGGAATAAAGGGCAAACTGACAGAAAGTAACCACTTTAGCTGAAAGAGGTGCATAGAAGGAGAGGCAACCTGTGACTTACACCTATTGAAAGTGCATTTGGAGGGTGAGAAAATTGAAGTTGTCCAGAAGTTTTGCTACCTTGGTGACATCCTTGGAGCTGAGGGAGGAGCTGGTGCAAGTGTTACAGCAAGGGTTAAGAGTGAATGGAGTAAGTTCAGGGGGCTAATTCCATTGTTAACCAGCAGAGCTCTGCCATTACCTACCAAAGGTTGAGTCTACCAGGCATGTGTACATAGCACAATGATGTATGGTAGTGAAACTTGGCCAGTGAAAGCTGAAGATGTCAGCCGCATGGAGCAGAATGACATGAGAATGAAAAGATTGATGTGCAACGTAAGTCTAAAGGACAGGCTCAGTTCTAATGACCTCAGAAGGAGATTGAATCTGGACAGTATTGGCAACTGTATGCAGAATAGGAGGCTTCATTAGTTTGATCATGTGGAGAGAATGGACAAGAATGCTTGGGCAAGTAGATGCAGAACAATCAAGGTGACAGGAACCACTGCCAGAGAAAGACAGAAGAAAACATGGGAGGAAATGATAAGGATGGATTTGAAACAAAAAGGTGTCAGCAGAGACCTGGCGAAGGATAGGATAACTTGGAAGTCAATTTCAAGAAATCATGCAACACATGCTAGCATGTAAAACGGACATTAAACCAAATATGATGATGACTTTGTTTCAAAATTAAATGCTACCTTACCAGCAAGGCCTTCCACTAATTCTATGTACTTCTTTTTGGCATCGTCCTGCAATCAACAGAAATAAAAACAATCTGAGTGTTTTAGTATTTTTACTATTTATGGTAAAAGACTTGTGCATCAAAACTTTACGATATTCTAGGCTTTGTGTGCCATGTTCACAAGTAACCACTGCCTCTTGTTAAAAATTCAGTTTAGAAATCAAATTTCTGCCTTTAATAACTTACGCGATGAACTGATTAACAGAACACACATGTAAAGTACCTTCTTGATAGAGTGTCACTTCCATGTACTCCTGTCTTAAAGATTCAGGGGAATTATGTAATTACCATTGCTCGTAGACACTTTTCCACACATTAACTCAGAAATGGCTAATTTTTCTACTGATTTTCTACCAACAGCACAAGTACATCTGCACATTTTCCCCTAGAAGTTCCATACCATTTAGAAGTTATTGGACTATAAAAATTAGTATAATATAAATACATTTATCTCTTGCCACCATTTTGAACTGCAGCTAAAATATTAACTAATTAAAGACAAGGAATTTAAAGAAGCTCAAAGAGGGGCTTAATGTTGAGGAAATTATAATACTTGATGATTTTGAAGAGAACTACATGTTTGTAATTCAGGATGAGATCCAAAATTATCACTAGAGCCAGCAAGTATGCCATTATCTTGTGTCACAAACATTTGGCCCAGTTGCAAAATGTATCCCTCTCCATTGTTTCAAATAACTCAAACCACTGCATATGCTTTATTCACCTTGTAAAGAGAAAAAACTATTGGTTTCATAAAGAAAGAGATTAATACAGGGTTAAACAATTTTATTACTTTAGTGAGAGATGTGCAGAGCAATCTCGCACTAAAGCAACAAAAACTCCAAGAAATTCACCACTTTATGCATCACATCCACAAATGAGAGTTTTGGGTTGATTTTGAATTTAACTTTTTTACAACTTCACATGGAAAATTTTTACTATGTAATGGCATTGGAGGTGCAGTCAAAAGATGCACAAGGACCTTATTATAAACAAATTTTGACAGCTGAAGAGGTTCATGTATTTTACAACAACAAAATACCACTGATAAGATCTATCTTTATTTCCCAAGTTGAGATGGTGATAGAATGCAAAAAAAACCTACTAGGAACCCTACTAGGAAAATGGGATTTCCATCAATTCACCCTTATTTCATACAGTAATATTGGTGCAAAACATATCTCTAATGATTATGGTTACAGGTTGACTTTTGATATAACACTGGGAAAATATACTAAATACACCAGCCAACACTACATAAAAGAATAAGAGTACATAATTTGTTTGCATAATGGGAAGTACTGGTTTTGGAATTGCAGGGGACCTTGAAATAGTACAACATGTAATTTTGATTAATTTCATAGATCCAAATTATCTTTCAAGGTATTCTTCATGACCAATAAGAAGAAATATCTGCCATGTGCCAGATTCTAATGCAATTTGCAAGATAGCTGTACCAGTAACAGGTATTGCATGGCAGTCTAAATTGAAACTGAATGACACTTTAATTGTCAAGGAGAAGATTAAAAAGTATGCTATTTGCTAACAAATTTAAGCAGACAAGGTTTTTCTCATTTTAATTCCAGCTCTTATGTTAACAGAACTGTATTAATGATAGCGGACAGCTGTATTTGTGAATTTTTTGCTGTTAAAGTAGAATAGTACAAAAGGTGTCACCGAAATTCTGGTAATAACATTCATTGAAATTTTAAGATGCAAATGAGAAAAAAAGGCCATCTCAATTTTGTAGCAAAATAATCTTTTTGGTATGAAGATACTCTATTAAAAATTTGGTATGATTTGGTTCAGTAAAAATATACACCAATGTCAATAAAAGGCCTTCCTTTATGCCAGCAAAATTATTGGAGGGTGATTCAAATATTTTTACTAAGTTGTGTTCTAGTTGCATTTCAAAATGGTGGCAAGAGAAAAAATTGGGAACATTATGTTATTTTAAAAAGTCCAATAACTTCTATACAATACAGAATTTCTAGGGGGAAACTGTAAATGTACTTGTGCTGTTGATAGGTACAATCAGTAGAAAAATCAGCCAATTTTGAGATGGTGGGTGTCCAGCCCTTGCTCATTTAACATAAAATGACCTACAATTTAATATCAAATGCACAGAAAATCCTGACCAAGAGAGAAGTATTGTGCCTAAAACTATGCTACTCAGTTTCTGACTATGGACCATTTTCATTGTTTACCTTTGTGGCTTCTGGGTCATTTCATGAGTCTTCATGAAAGGTCATTGGGCTACTCTTTAAACTAGAATGACACAACAGTTGTTATGAACAAGTATCACTTTTTGGGTACTTGATAAAGATGATTGCCATATTTCATATAGCTTACTGAGGCCAGTCCATCATTTTTCTATTCAATTCTTCATCACTTGTTTTGTTTATGCAATGTTGCCTCCAAGATACATGAATTTCAGCAAAATTTTTATATTATCATTGTTGAAACACTTGATGGAACCAGTGCTTTTGTTTGTAACAACTCTCTTGTGCTTCCATTGACAAAAAAAAGCCAATCCCACTGGCAACTTTTTCTCTTAGGTCTAATAATAAAGTATACAGTTACAGACAGGTTAATCATGACAAAAACTTACCATTGAAAGGTCCCCAAGTGAATCCCATGCTGTCCACTTTGCTTTTCCAACAAAGTCAAATGCACCTGGTTTTTTAACATTACATTTTCCAATAGTCCCCTGTCAAAATAATAATAAAAAATATCTTTTAATTACATCAACATTCCCTAAATACTGCAAAACATCTTAAATTATGAATGAAAGACAATGCACATGTTTTACCTGTTGCACATTTTTCCATTCACTGCTTTTTTTTTTGGGGGGGGGGGATGCATTGGAGACAAAACTGATGCTGCTCAATAGAAAGCTGAATCCTTGTTTCTTCCAATATTCATAAGATAATTTTCATGTTAAACCTCATAAAATTGCTTCTCCTTTTGAGGACTTGGGGTTCTCAAAATCTATTGAGAATTCCCTTAATTCCCAAGCCAAGTCTGGTATCCTATTCTTTTCTTCTACCTAGCTTCTTCATCTTTGAATGTACAAAAAAGCAAATAATTATACTATTGTATGATATTCCGATCTAGAAAAGCAAATACAACTCATCTAGTTCACAATATTTTAAGGCAAAAAGTATCCTTTTGCTGATAGAGCTGAGCCTAAAGCCAATCATTTTACCATCAATCTAGATTATTTATATTAATTTCAAATAAAAGTCATTTGTGAAATATCAGGTGAAAATAAGAACACGATAAGCTTAAGATAGCTTGCACTATTACTAACATCAACAAATACAAAACGCAATACTTAAAATCTAAAGCTGGACGTTAAATCCCAAATGTCAAAATGACCCAAACGGTCAATTTTTTTGTTGGCCCACAAAAACTCGATTTTAGTCCATAAATAATACCAGCATAAAGTCCAATTGCATTTATTGCAATTGCATTTATTACAAAAATTTAATTTTCATATTAGTAATGTATGTTAACCTATGTCATAGGCTATGCGCTGTGATAGTATATAATATCGCGGCCTTTCTCCGTATCTTAAAAATATTATTGAAGACGAGAGTGCGATAAGAACCCACTCGGGTAAAGCCCAATTTAATCAGCAATCCAATGGACTTTGCCCAGTTTAGTTAGTCTCGCATCCTCATCTAACAAGATTCAGTGTTTTACGCAGATTTGCTCGTCTGCGAAAACCAAAAAGTCGATCCTTCATTAAGAAGGCTGCGGAAAATAAAAAAATAAAACTGAAACTTAAAGATACATAAATCGTGATGTCTGTCACTAGAAAAGGGAAATGAATAGGCTAATAAGTTAACCTATGGACTGTGAATGTATTTTATACATCTGTTTAGTTTCAAGCTTGTATACAATGTCGGAGCCTTTCTCCGTAGTTAAAACTAATTAAAAACTATTCAGTGATTCTGTTAATTGGTAACTAATTAAATTTCACCTACCTGCTTAAAGAGTGCATAAATCTGCAATTTTACGTTGTTGTCAGGTTCTTCTTTTAATGTATTTAGTCGTGCTTTTGCATTTTCGAACTCTTCAGTTAATCCACTTAACAGCCTTCGTATTGTATAAAGTTGTGGCTTGAGCCTGGAGTTCAACAATTCGCTTCTCAGCAATTGTGCTGCCTTCATTTTGATGCTATGCTTTTTTGATGGCAAAAGTTCATCAGACCGTTTGTGAAAAATGCACTTTGATCTCGCAGTATTGTCACTTCCTCGCTGTGGATAAGAGGTAAATATTTCCCGCGGTTTTTGTCACAAATTTTTTTTTGGCGTCCATGTGCCTGAAAAAGTCCAGTTATTCAGCGTTTTTTAGCTTAAAATTTTTATGTTTTTGATTTTATGTAATGTTTTTCTCCAGTAGAAATATTGAATTCCATCTTTCACACAGTTATTCCGAGCTAAACTCTGTTTTTCACAGCACCCAAAAATTTAGTACAAAGTTGTACTTGAATTAAATCTTCAATCTGATCTCGGGTATTGTCGCTGTGTTGCATTTTCATATTAAAACTAATGGAAAAAATGTCCATCCATTATATAGCATAGCAAGAGAGATAGAGAGTGAGAGAGAGAGAGAGAGAGAGAGAAAGAGAGAGAGAGAGAGAGAGAGAGAGAGAGAGAGAGAGACACACACACACACACACACACACACACACAAAGAGAGGGGGACAGAAATAGAAGAAATAGGACAAGAAGATTTATCGTTTATTGTGGCTACTAACTAACATGAAGTAGCGTTTGCAAGGTTTATGTACCAGTAAAAAGGGTATGAAGAAACAAAATCCACCATCTAAGGTCCCTACATATCAACAATTCGAAACCTTAAATTTTATATAGCGGAATATTGGCTTTCGGCAGGCGTCGGAAAAGCCGACAGAATTGAAAATTCACATGGTCATAGCAAATGAAAAGGGTTAAATCATATTTGTAAAGTGTTGAAACAATTGCAGAAGCTTTATAATTACTTAACTCAAAATATAAAAGTGTATACTNGATTTATCGTTTATTGTGGCTACTTAGGACAAAAGGGAGGGAAACCAACTAACATGAAGTAGCGTTTGCAAGGTTTATGTACCAGTAAAAAGGGTATGAAGAAACAAAATCCACCATCTAAGGTCCCTACATATCAACAATTCGAAACCTTAAATTTTATATAGCGGAATATTGGCTTTCGGCAGGCGTCGGAAAAGCCTACAGAATTGAAAATTCACATGGTCATAGCAAATGAAAAGGGTTAAACCATATTTGTAAAGTGTTAAAACAATTGCAGAAGCTTTATAATTACTTAACTCAAAATATAAAAGTGTATACTTCCAGTACTTTTTTATCCCTTTCCCTAAAAAGTGTTTGGAAAGAAGGTTCCTGATGATATGCTTCATATTTCGACGGCATACTTACTTGTTAATTTCCTTGGATTTTTAATCACCATCATAGATTTGAGCAGGGTGTTTGTGATTGATAATTGAATATCAAGTTGGTTTATTTGATCGCAACACCTTGAATCGGCTACGGCAGCCAAGTCAAGCAAGTCAAAGTAAGGATAGTTGTCGGAAAAGTAGATTCATTAAGCTATTTTTTTATCTTGTTATTAATTTTGCAGACCTTGAATCTTGTAATCCTGCTTTAAATTTGCTCTTGATTTTTGAATAGGACTAAACGTTGTATTTGAAGCTCTATGACATTGACAATATTGTTTGAAAAAGGCTAATATTTTTTAATGTCCACAACTCATGCAAGACATAAAGCCGCTAAGTGTATGAAACCGTAAAGAAACATGTGATAGAGAGAAAAACAAGGACTAAGATAACCGTTCACCTTGGAATTAAACAGCATTCAAGTCATACAAATAGTTTTTGACCAGAATAAACCTTTCCTTCCCAGCGATATCTGAATACTTTTACTTGAACCGAGCTTCTTGTATTTCTTGAAGAGCATAAAGCAATATCTCTTTACGGTTTTATAACATAAAGTATTTTTCCTGTTGACGTACGTCATTGTTTAGTAAACCTAGAGTTTGTAATTTTGAAAGTACAAGGCGGAGTTTTTCGCTGGGGTGAGGAAATTACTGTCTAAGCTCCTGTACTTGTTTTCCCTCCACAGATCAGGTCATAAGTTTCCTTAGTTCAAGTGATCCCTTTGCATCTTATTGATAAATTGGTAGTAGTTTAGTAACCTTGGATCAGGAGATGCAATAACTGGGTTTAGAGGACCTTGCAAACATTGATTCATTAATGTCTTTGTGATAGTAGTATTAGGTGTTACATACATAAGTATCACACATAGTAGGTTTAGGTGAAATATGTGAAGCTTTGTGTTTTAAGTATGGTACTATTATTAATAACCATATACTCTTGCGTGTCAAGGGGAAAGCATATCGTGTTGTTGTACTGTCAGCCTTTCTATACTGTGTTAAGACCTGGGCCATACATCGCAAAGAGTGAAGATCCTTCACGCATACATAATGAGAAGCCTATGTGATGCCATGAATATCTCCGGATATGACAGGTTCACCGATGCCAAAATCTTTGAAGGTCCAAGACTTCGAGAATGGGAGATTTATTGGGGAGAACTTGAGGTGGCTGGGACACATATGAAGGATTGAACCGTAAACGACTCCCAAGTCAGCAACTATACTGTCAATTAAATTGTGGAAATGGAAACTAAGGAAGGCCTAGAATCAGATTTAGAGAAACAGCAAAGCGCAGCATGAAGAATAGAGACATCGAAGTAGTTCCCTGGGTGCCCAGTCAAGGCTCAGAACAGAGTTGAATTGAGGTGAAAGTTCTGTAATTGATCCAAACCATAAATGGTCATCGTTGGCACGAAGGACAACAGACAAGGAAAAAAAGCGAGCGAGCGAGAGATAGATAGATAGATGGATGGATAGATAAATAGATAGATATATAGATAGATAGATAGATAGATAGATAGATAGATAGATAGATAGATAGATAGATAGGAAAGGAGGGATGGAGAGGGGGTTAAAGGACAAAGTTTTTGGGGTTAAAAACCTTACAAGGCAAAATACCACTGACTGTAAGGAACTGTAAAGAAGAAAACAGAAAAGAAAAAAGAAGATTAAACCAAAAGATAAAAGTTAACTTTAGAATTAAAAAGATTCAGGTCATACGATGAAAGAAACCACTCAGAATCAAAAGCTTTCCATAATCTTGCATTCCGAGGGGAAAAAAAGAAATCTATAAAAAGGCTCATTACAGCGTCAATCAACAACTGTAAAAGGAGATGTTAAGCAAAACAAGTCAAATGGAAGGGAAAACAACTGTGGTAGTACCAGTAAGAAAATATTACTAGAACACATTCCATGATAACACCTAGCCAAAATTATTTCATTAGATAAAGATTGATAAGTAGCAGCAAGATATTGACTTATCGTATAGCAAACACGTTTTTGAACTCCATCAAGATACTTTTCTGAACTATATCAAGAAGGGATGAAGGAGCACCTGAGGTAAAAAATAACAGCAGGCTTGGCTACCCCCTCCCCCCAAGAGCTAAACAAGAGGTGCTCAGATGGAACCTTTTTAGACTGGCTGGCATTCTAGCCGTTATGAATGTTTCAACTTTGAACAATTGCACAGGACTGCGTGCAAAGCGGTCTAGTAAAACCAGCTTTTGCATTACTTGACTCTCTCGATCAACAATGATGTGGTTCAGCAGGGCAGAGTTGTCTGCGTCTCTGACTTCTCAGTAGGGGGCATACCTCACTTTGACCAAGATTTGAAGTATTGGTGAGTACTAATTTATATGTGAAAAAATGTTGTGATTCCATGCTTTTGTACTAGACAGTATTTCCACTAGAATTCTTCATAATTCCAACCAATGGTGTTAACATGGACTCGGAAAATCAGTTAATAAGTTCTGCCACCAAGCAAGCAAGACATACTTTTAAAGTAGGTAAAATTAAAAATAAAATGTAATTGCTTAGTGCAAAACTGTGGCTACATCATTCATGATAATCCTCGTTAACAGATATCAGATTCAAAAAATTAATCGTGGATAAAAGATAGATTAGATTTTCCTTTGTATCATACATTTATGCATCTCCTTATAACCTAATTCTTTTGAATATTTTAAAATGAGAGGTATCTCTTAAAAACCCCTTCTCCGAATGGTATATGTGAGAAAAGACTGGTGGGGGGGGGGGAATTCAAAGAACACAGCAAAAGAATCAAGTAAATACAGGTACCTTTAGACTGAAATGACTCCCAGCATTGCTTAGGGTGAGCGAATGAAAAAAAATGGTCTCTAACCATAAGAATATGTCCGATTGTTTAATTCTGTTTCCTTCATCCTTTCCTCCCATACCCTATCCCCACCTTGGTACTTCTACCCCTGGCACATCCACCCCATCATAATACTGTTATTGCAGCGAGGAAAGATGACTGAATACCAACCCCCGGGGGTATTTTGTTCCCAGTCCTTTTTGGTTGTTTGCAATGGAGATCCAAAACCAAAAGACAATCCCAAAATGGACTTGGTTTTGAAAGTGAATTTTTCCTGTGTTAATTAGAGGTTTTTCTTAAGGGAAGCACATGTGGTTAGCTTATCAGTTCATTGTATCTAAAGTCCTTTTTATTATGTTCCACCTATAATCGTGTTTATTATGATTTCAAATGAACGAGAGTAGTTTTAGGTGAATGATTTCACAGGAATGTCCTTTTAGCATAGCCAACCATTTTTATTTTTTTTACCATGGAGAAATGGTATTCGATTTTAGTTGATATGGGCTCGTAGATTTGTTGTAAGTTGCCGTTTATTAAAATGAAGTTTCATGAGACACACGGCAGTAATCTTCAGTTTTCATCAGACATGACTGTTGCAATTAGAGCGAGGAGCTTCGCGAATGCTATTGCTTTCAGTGCACGACCTTTGGAACCCAATGAAACATTTTTATTTGAAATACAAATGCATGAAAGAGGATGGGCAGGCCATGTTAGATGTGGTGTTACACTACATAACCCAAATAGTTTACAACTTCCACAATATCTTCTACCAGACTTTGCTCAACTTGGGAAATCTTGGGTGTTTGCAATCAAGCCATCGAGGAACATGCCTTTCGGTGATGACTTTAACAGTGCGCCGACTATAGCAAGATATGCTGAAGGAATTATGCCCAGAAGTGAGGGTAAAGGTTGCAATGTTAATCCAAAGCTGCTTTCTTCAGGAAAGTTACTGCAGACACCATCGCCAACAGATATTGGAAGTAGAATAGGGATGTATGTTGAAGATTGTGGGGATCTGTACTTTGTAATTAATGGTGACCACTTTGGACCATGTGCTACCAATGTTCCGGTATGGAGTAGCAACCTCTATGCAGTTGTTGATCTATATGGAGTAACTAAACAAGTGCGAGTCATGCAAGCTGCTGGTAGGTTAAGTTTTTGCAGCAATCTAATCAGCTGAAAGAGAGAAAAAGAAGAGAGGGAGGAAGAAAGAAAGAGAGAGAATATCTATCTATCTATATATATTAACAAATGAATGTGAAATGTCATCAGCAACAGTGCTCTACTACATTAAAACATAGGAGCTATCGCATAATCAGATTTTTGAGTAAGAACAACTAACTTTACAGTACTCAGGGTTTTTCTTACTCGTATATCGTATATATAAATATAAATATATATATATATATATATATATATATATATGGCAGGACATCACAGGCATCTGTGTATATAAAGGCATATATTTAATATATACAGATTAAAAGGAAAGTATCAAAGTGGTAGACAATGGTGAGAAACACGACAACTTCATGAAAAGCATTTTCAGAAGGCTTTTCCCCCATAGATAATTTATTGTGTATTGGTATAAAGATGCTTAGGAATTTCACAGCCCAGTAAGATTTCTGACATGTGAAAATAAAGGAATAAGGACCATCAAGCAAAACTTCAAGCACAATTTACAACGTCAAACATATGTTTATGATAAGAATTAGTTTTCATGTACAAACTGCCAACGTAAGGATTAAGAACAATTCGAAGGGTTAACAACATCTACTTGACCTTATCATAAATGTCACAGAGTGAGTATTGAAATCTGCTAATAGAAGAGCATCTGTGTATCAATTGAGATGAAATTGAGATTATTATTTCCTTTTTTGATGCAGTGCAACTCTAACTGTCCTATCCACTAAGCCATGGCTACCATGTGTCTTTCTCGATATTTTATCCTAGCCATTCACATTTTTCTCCCTCACTTGACTCATTTTTTATCCTTCCATTTTCATCATGGTGCTTGCAGTAGATGAGAAGTGAACTGGGTCCCTTGGACCCTATGCTTTTCTTGCATTGCAACTGCAACTGTCCCATCTACTAAGCCACACCTCCTTCTGGATATTTTATCCTACATATTGATCTCTTTTTT
>RDPX01000579.1:224230-237616 GCA_003991215.1 Morbakka virulenta | reverse complement strand
ATAGTATTAGTATAATAAAAATAATATAGCATAGTACAGTAATAACAAATTCATATAATATAGATATAATAACCATATAGTATAATGAAAAAATAGCAATATATGTCATCAAAAGAATATGAAATAGTGAAAATTGACCCAAATAAGCAGAGTTAGGAATACCCTAGTTAACATTATTTAGGTGGATCAAAGATGAAAACAAAATAAATCACATTCCTTGATGAACTTAATAAGGGTAGTTTGAGACATGGGAGGGTCGGAACAGCAAAGGATCAAGAATCAGACAAAGCAACCTTGAATGCATTTTGGGAAGGAAGGAACAATATCCCTGGGTCTGCTCCAGTTATTCAAGCACAGGCAGAAAATTTTTACAAAAATGTTTATGGTTTCATTGCAGATCCTTAGTTTACAGCTTAAAGTGGCTGGTTGAAAAGGTGGAGACACCAGGATGGCATTTCACAAGTAAAGATCAACAAGAAGATGAAGTCAGCATACACTGTAGCAGCATAAGAGTTTATTTCTACGTTTCAGCAATTTCTAGATGAGCGGCAGTGAACAGAACGTTATTTTACAACACTGATAAGAAGAGCCTTTTCTGTGGAATACTGCGAAATAGGTATTTATCCATGAAGAAAGAGATGACCAGCAAATAAGGTTACAAAGATGACAAAGACAGGGTGACATTATTTTACTGTAACACACTGAGTCAACACAAGCTCGCACCGTTATATATTTATATGCATGTATCCCCAAATATGTTCACACCACAGCAACATGTAAACACTACCACTGGACCAGTGGCGTGCGGTCTTGGTGTGCAGGTCGTGCAGTGCACACCCTCGTTCGATAAGTAAAGTAAAGTAGCACTATAACTAGGCCCCCTAAATAAATTAATCATATACGGTATTCAACCAAGTTTATCGTTAGCAAGCATAATTGGAACTCTCTTAAAGTCTGATGCATGTGTTAATGAAATCGATGCAGCATTAATCACCGAGGCCTTAGTGTAAAATGTAAACTGTGGATTGAATAAATAACAATGCGAGCAGTCCGTCGAAGCAATCATTGAGGTCAAGTTTGCATTGCAGAATAAAGTTTTTTTCCGTGAAGCAACGATAAAAATTTATGTGATATGGAGAAATTAGAAGCCTTACACAGCCCTTATGAAGTTCGCTTGGGCACTTCCCATCCAACTAATTATAAGTCAGTCAACTGGAGCAATTTACCAGACTGTCAAACTACATATTTTATGCGAGATATCACGCTGTGCTGTGAATGATTTATCGTGAACTGTAGGCCAGAATGCTTCCATTCGTGTTTGTGCGGAGTTCTAAACTTAATGTACTATTCTGTTGGCCGTGTTGAGCATCCAGCAGCCCTTGGAGTACAACTGGATTTTAAAATTTACGGCATTTGAGGCAATCTCTAAAGGAAACATAAAAAGCCCGCAATCCACATGACGTCACTATAACATGTCAGTTTCAGGGAGCGAAGAATTGACAACCTACTGAACGGACAGGAGGCAATCAGTACGTTGAAATAGGGAAATTTAAAAACGGTTAATCCACGTAACGTGTTTTCTGGCTAAACAAGAGCTTGGATTCCACGGACATAGAGAAGGTAACGCGTCCCTAAATCGTGGTAACTGTGGAAATGTTAAAAGTGATATGTGACAATGATGGTGAGCTTAAGGAGCATGTGGAAACGAATTCCGTGTTTTCGTGTACCTCGGGGAGAATTCAAAACGACCTGATTGAGAGCATCAAGGAAGTGCTGGAGGACGAAATTTACAGTCGAATCGGTACGTCTCCATTTGTAGCAGTTCAAGCTGACAAAACTACAGATGTATCGATAATTGTACGTTTAATTACACCTAACGGTGAACCTGTGGAACATTTTCTCGGTTTCTTTGATGTGAGTGATAATAAAACTGCAAGCGCTGTCAGCAAAATTATTGTTCAAAAGTTACAGACCTTTAATCTGACTGAAAATCTCATAGCTCAAACGTGTGACTGGGCCGCTGTGATATCTCCAGATTTAAGAGGCGTGCAGAGGCTAGTGCGAGACTTGTTTCCAAACGCATTGTTCTTTCATTGTGCATCACATGCTTTGGATCTGGTACTTTCTCAGAGCTTACAAGGTATTCCACAATGCCTAATTTTTTTCACCATCATTGACGGTTTGTGTGGATTCTTCTCAAAAAGCGCTAAGAGATCAACAGAATTGCAGAAAATGAGAACAAGACGCCTACCACGAGTCGCTCATACACTTTGGAGCTACCACAACCGGCTCTTAAACGTACTGCTTCAAGAAGAAAACAACATTCGAGAGTTCTTTTAGGACATCGTTGAGAACCCGATGATGTGGGACAAGGACACACTCAGCTAATGGGTATTTCATGTTGATGAAAAAATTAGAATTTCGATTTTTAATAGCAGTTCTATCCGACGTTTTCTCCAGAGCAGATGTTTTGTTTGACATATTACAAAACAAAGCCTTTTCCCACCTTACTGCACTGTGTAAGTGCAGGGGTATCGATCATGGCTAATGAATAAGTAGTACAGCTTTGATGAAGTATGGGATTCAGTTGATTCATCACAAGGACCACCGGAACAGAAGCGTGGAAAAGTAGATCCCGACTATTATAACACGCTCTTTCGTCAGATTTTTTGTAACATTTTTGAGCAAATAGAAAACAGATTCTCTGGGCTTAACGAGCTAAAATTCTTGGATCTTTTAGATCCGCAGCACTTCTCGATGTATCAGAAAAGCTTTCCAGAAGAGAATCTCCTTTCCCTGAAGAGACATTATTCAGTTTTCCTTGACATACCAGATTTGAAAAGTGAGTTCTCTGTGCTTTATAGTTCTAGTGCCTTTGAGAAGAAGGATCCAAATGAAATTTGTGAATATCTAAATAAAAAAGGCCTCAAAGATTATTTTCCACAAATGTACAAGTTATCTGCACTCTTGACATGCATTACAACTAGCAGTGCGTCAGTAAAACATTCTTTTTTGAGACTCGAACATATCAAAAGCTTAGAGAGAAACTCCATTTCACAGCACCGCCTTTCGGGATTAACATTAATCACATGAAAGGGAATTGTTGAGTGAACTCCAAAATTCAGATAGCTTTTATGACGAAGTCATCAGCAAGGTCACAGCCAAGGGTCGTCGGATGGATTTCACCCATCAATAGAATGGTGAGTGTTACATTTTGCAGTGTTAATGAATTGCATAGAAAATACATGTTGTGCTATTTGTGCATCATTTACATGTGATTAATTTATATGATAAGCTTACAATTGCACACTCTGCAATTTTACCAACGTTACGCCACTGCACTGGACTATGCATACAACAAAAATGCCTGGATGAATCTGGCAATTTTTGAGGAGTGGTTTCATATGACATTCATTCCTGAAGCCCCTGAGCGCCTTGAAAGCAAGTAAACAAAGCCGCAATCATGCCTACTCGTGGATAACTGTTCAGTGCCTCACTTTTCCCAAAAATAAAATGACTTTTAAGTCCATAGATTACAAGGTTTGTGCTTGTTATCTTCCAAATTAACACAACTTCCAAGATTCAACCCCCTAAATCAGGGCATTATTTCCATGTTTAAGGTCAGTTACATGCAGGAGTATTATATAATTATTTCCATGGCGAAGAAGAACAAGAATGTCCTGTTCCTGTGATTCTAAAGACTGTTAAATTAAAGAAGTGCTTTATTTTACTGAGATGAGATGGGGAGAAGTCAAACATGAAGTGCTTAAGTGCCTTACCTAGTGATACGTTTTAAATTTGAACTTAATTGTTAACTGCACTTTTTCTGTTGCTAACAAATATGACCATAAATGATGCATGCTTAGAGTATGTTGTGTTTGCAATTGTCATAAAAACTATTTGTGTGGTGCATACTTTCTGGCAATCCCTTTATTTAAAACCTAATACTAGATCCTTACGTCCTATCAATGATGTTAAATGCATTTGAAAGTTGGACACCCAATTTCACCTCCAAAACAAATCTGGAGGCTGTAGAAATGTGGTTCAATTGTTGCATATTTTAGATATCTTGGGTTGACCATGTAACAAATGAAGAATTTCTNAAAGCAAGTAAACAAAGCCGCAATCATGCCTACTCGTGGATAACTGTTCAGTGCCTCACTTTTCCCAAAAATAAAATGACTTTTAAGTCCATAGATTACAAGGTTTGTGCTTGTTATCTTCCAAATTAACACAACTTCCAAGATTCAACCCCCTAAATCAGGGCATTATTTCCATGTTTAAGGTCAGTTACATGCAGGAGTATTATATAATTATTTCCATGGCGAAGAAGAACAAGAATGTCCTGTTCCTGTGATTCTAAAGACTGTTAAAATTAAAGAAGTGCTTTATTTTACTGAGATGAGATGGGGAGAAGTCAAACATGAAGTGCTTAAGTGCCTTACCTAGTGATACGTTTTAAATTTGAACTTAATTGTTGACTTCACTTTTTCTGTTGCTAACAAATATGACCATAAATGATGCATGCTTAGAGTATGTTGTGTTTGCAATTGTCATAAAAACTATTTGTGCGGTGCATACTTTCTGGCAATCCCTTTATTTAAAACCTAATACTAGATCCTTACGTCCTATCAATGATGTTAAATGCATTTGAAAGTTGGACACCCAATTTCACCTCCAAAACAAATCTGGAGGCTGTAGAAATGTGGTTCAATTGTTGCATATTTTAGATATCTTGGGTTGACCATGTAACAAATGAAGAATTTCTGTGAAGGGTGGAAACAACTTGGCAAATTCTGAATACAATCAGAGACTGACAGGTCTGGTTCTTGGAAGATATCATTTGGAAATAACAGCTGGAATATTTGGCTCGTGTGGGGAGAATTGATGTTAGTAGGGCAAGAGGAAGACAAAGGCTGACTTTTTGAAATAATTTAGCCATACCATCATTTATGTGGTAGATACGTGTAGAAATGGTAGAGAAATGTGCTGTGAGAGCATGTTACCATGATTTTTCATGGTGTCTGTATCGGGCTGGAGATTTTTGAGCTTGAGAGAGAGAGAGAGAGAGAGAGAGAGAGAGAGAGAGAGAGAGAGAAAGAGAGTATTGAAATCCATGCCAACAGCATTTAGCCACCTCATCGGGCATTTACGTGTGATGTTTAGCTCGAAAGTAAAGAGAGACAGATAGAGAAAATATTTTGGATCTGAATTGCAAACAAAATAATGTCCTATAAATAAACTATTGTTCTTGTACTTTTAGCTTCGTGAACCCAATGGCCAAATAGCTTGGAAGTATTCATTTCATGTCATATTTGGTAACAATCAAACGACAACGAGTTGTGAGACTTCCAAATGCTAATGGAATCGGACATTAGATTTCTCCGACAAAATCCCCAAATCGCCAATGGCACACTGAAAAATTCAAAAGTGGTCGACACAGTGTCATCGCCCTTCTTTCTCATTTTTCACAGTAACCAAGACCGGAGACCAGCAGTGCAGAGGGTTACTTTTCTTATTTGACGTTTTCCTGCGTACTTTTTAGAAGATAATTTCATTAATTGTTCCTTTCCTTTTCCCAATTTTATCTCGAAAAACGTGCACAGAGGTAGTATGTCAGTTATAATGAGGAAACAAAGTTGGCGCACTAATTCTAGGAACTAAGCTAAGGCTGGAAGCATGAGTCTCTTGTTTGTAAGAATTACTTTAACCACTCGGCCACTACTGCTTATTTTACTCAATTTCTTTTCTGTAACGTGGTTGGTACACAAAACTTTCTACTTAATATGAAGCTTACGCAATCCTTTTGCACGAAACTACTGCCTCATTCACAATTAATGCTCTCATTCATCAAGCCAATTTTTTCTTTATAGAGTGTTATCTTCTCCCGACACCTTGAATCACCACAAATCAGAGTCATTCGCCATTGGCACAAAAAGTCTCTTTAACGGAAAGCACCCACGAAAATAAGTTTTGATGGTGTCAGTCGTTCTTTTTGCTGTAGGATAGTGATATGTTTTGTAAACCGACAAACACTGAACTGGCATCAGTAAATACAGGTTTGGCGTCCGGCTGCTTACTTGTGCTACATTAGTGGCTTGTTAGGTGGCATATGGCAAGGCCTTAGTGCACCTGAAGCAACGTGTCTGTGAGTTATCGGTAGGGAACCTACGAAAAAGATACGTTTTGTCAAGCATGATAAACGCACCGTACTTTGAGTACTCTTTGTTTTGTGACGTCGATGAGATTTTTGTTCCAACATCATCATACTACCCACATGAGAAACATCACTGAAGTTTGACCTGAAATTTATGGCATAAAAAGAAGAACTGTGTTAGCTTTATTGGCTGTAAGAATATTTTTAAATAACGAAACAATTCCATGGAGACCAAAAAAATGTTAAGTGAAAATTTTAGTGATTGCAAGTGTTGAAATTCAGGTTCTTGAGAAGTAATGTATTTGGCATTTTCCTGTACGGCACTGAAGCTTTGAAGATGACACAAGCCATCAGTCATAACCTGAAAGTGTTCCAGAACACGTACCGGAGAAGATTTCTGAACTTTTTATTGCCAATAACCATCTCAAATGAAGAGTTTTACAAGAAGACCAACCATAAACCAATCATGCAAGAAGCTGGAGTGAAGTGATGGGACAGAGCATGTTCCCCTAATAAACCAGCGTGTCTATCGAAATTTCCTATAGTCTGGGGCCTTCTGATGACCGAAGTAAAAGAGACCATTCCAAGAAAACGTGGAGGAGGACCGTGGAAAGAGCGATAAAGCAACAGAGGTGGTCGTGGACCTTCCTGATGAAATGTGCTACAGACAGACTACAGTGGCGAGCTCTGGTTATGGTCTTATACACTTCAGTGGGTAAAGGGGACCAGGTAGACACGTAGTGCTAAAATTTAGCAAAAGAAGAGAGTTAAAAAGAGGTGTATATTTTTGAGAAGCCGGCGTGATACAATAGACATGATTTTCTTTAATCACCAGAATTTTGATAAAATATGTTAAAAAATACGTCGTAAATCCTCCCAGGAAGTTCTTTTAGGAAGCATTCATTTTCTAGAACCCATTAAGCAGAAAAGATTGGCATATTTTACCAAAATATGATACCGAATTAATTATTTCCACAATCAAACATAATCAAAGTAGTTACTTCATTTCATTTTTAACGAAGGAGACTGTGAAATACTTTAAGAAACACTCACATATACAGGCACATGCAAACTTTTACACAGTAAGATACAAACATATTCACATAGCCATACAGACAAATGTATATATATATGTTTATATATATGNCCGAATCATTCTCGTGTCATTTCTTTCCATTCAGCTCAGATCTTCAGCTTTCACTGGCCATGTTTTGCTATTGTACATCATAAAATTCCATACACATGCCTGATAGGCTCTGTCTTTGGTTGAAAAAGATAGAACTCTACTGGTTAGTAGTGGCAATAGTTCACGGAACTTACTCCATCCACTCCTCACCCTTGCAATCACACTTACATCCACCCCTCCACTGGCAATTATGGTGTCACTAAGGTAACAGAATGTCTCCACCACTTCATTTGCTTCACCACCAAGATGCACATTTGAAATCTCAAGGTTGGGGCTTAGATCTCCACTCTCACACTTTTTGCAGTTGAAAGGGGAATTTCCTGACAACTTTCCTTTATCCCGCTGCACTTTTTATGGACCCAGTGCTTGCATGTAACACAAAAATTGAGTTGCTTTCCACTGCCTTCCCACAAACTGAACATGAAAATTTTCCCTTTATTTTTAGGCTTACTAAAATCTGATTATCTGACCAGCACTTCCATTTTTCCTAAGTTAACCCTCAAGCGTTTGCTTTCCATACCTTTTCCCCATATTTTCAGCTTTTCCATAAGTCTCTCAACAGTACCACTTCCCAGAACTAAGTCATCAGCATAAAGCATTTACTGTGGAAACCTACTGGGGAACTCTCTTGACAATGCCTATAGGACACAATTAAAACGTAGTGGACACTGCAACTTGCTATGGAGTAAACAAATGTACGGAAATAGTCTTCAAAATGGGGGAAATGGTCAAAGGAGATGGTTTGCTAGTGTTAGAAGAAAAGATGGACGCGTTTGATCCTGACAAAAAACGAAATTTACAAATTTCTTGGGTGTAAACAAGCGGATAAAATCGATGTAAAAAGAGTAATGAAGAGAGTGAAGAAAGAAATCCGGAAGAGGATGGATCACCTTGTAGGACTTAAAATAAATGATCAAAACTTGATGAATAATAATAGTAATAATAATAATAATAATAATAATAGTAAAATATAATAAATAAATAATAGTAATAATAATAGAAATCCGAAAGGGGATGGACCACCTTGTAGGACTTAAAATAAATGATCAAAACTTGATGAAAGCTATAAATTGCCGTGTAATACAAGTAGCAGGGTACGTTATGAATGCAGTTCATCTTGGAAAAGGAGAAATTGACGAACTATATAAAATTGTGAAAAGTATTCTGCAGAGAGAATGTTTCCATGGAAGACAAACAAGTGATGAGAGGTTATACTCAAAAAGGTGTGATGGTGGAAGAGGACATAAAAGTTTGAAAAACGTGTATGATGAGACCAAAACAAGAGTAGCATGTTATATGGCAACATCGACTGACAATTGGATCAGGGTAGCATGGAAACATGAAATGAATAGAGTACATTCCTTATTAAAGAGAGATGCGGAAGCAGCAGTGAAAAGGGTGCCTGTAGATGTAACATTTGATAAAGGACATGTAACAATTTGTAAAGAAAGATTTCATGATTGGAAAGAGGGGTGGAAAAAGCTGAAGAAGCAGTTAGGTTCAGGACAAAAAAGAAACCACGAAAGAAGGTTAGCAGAGAAATCGCTGCAGAGCGAGATTCCATTGAGATAAGAGAAGTAAGATTACGTATGGTTAAAGTGCAATACAGATCCAAGAAAAACGACATCAATATTCACTTTACAGGAGCAGATGATGGAATCAAGAGCGTTGAAGAAGATAAGAGGAATCAATGATTCCGAGGAATGTAGTTTGTGTGGAGAACAGCAAGAGACAATACAGCATCTCCTGTCTGGATGTAACAAGCTTGCAGGATCAGAATACGTGAAACGACACAACAATTCACTCAAAGTTTTGGCAGTCAAATGGGAAATGGAGAAAGAATTACGTTCAGAAGGAACGAAGTGGTACACCCAGAGATGAGAAAATGGCAGAGTGTTAGAGAATGAAGGCAAGAAGTTATATTGGGATTGGGAACACCGAATGAGAACGAACTGCACCGCGAGGAGACCATATCTTACCTTAGAAGACGGAGAGATGAAAACAATTTTGCAAGTCGATATGGCATGTCCAAACGAAAAGAACAGGGGTCCTTAAAAGAGAAGAAAAGATTAAGAAATACGAACAATTTTGTTTTGAGATATGTGAAAGAGGGGAATATTATAACGTAAAAGTGGTTCCAATTGTTATTGGATGCCTTGGTGGAGGAATAAAAAAACTGAAAATGGACATGCAAAAAATCGTTGAGTTTGATAATGAGAAAGAACTCCAAGCATTTTTTTGAGAAAAATCCAAAAGACAGTACTTTGGGAAAGTGAATCAATTGTTAGAAAACTGTTATCGGGACTATTGACTTGAGGTGTCTTATGTGAAGCTAACAAAAATTGGTAGCTCAGTCAACCAAGGCTGCTTAGTGTAGTAAAATGGTCGGATTGTTATTCACAAGCTACGGTGAGCAGGATTGGATGATAATGGCTGACTTTATCATTTTCATTATTATCTTGTAATTTCATAAATAGGATGGAAATTGTAGTGTTAGTTAACCCAATAATAATAATAACATTAATAATAATAATAAACGTCCTGGGTATGACGATAAACTGCATCCGGTTGTGGAGTTTCGACGTGGGCGAATAAAGTTACCCTTTGCCACAACTACCTCCAGGTCACCCTTGGAGGTAGTTGTGGCAAAGGCAAGGTGTAGCACTGGTTAGCCTACTCCGAGGTCTTGAAATACTTGAAATACTGGGTTGACTTCCGGCGGAGTTAAGTCTGTCCACAATCCGCGATGTGTTCGAAGTACCAGATGGTCAATGGCGAGGAATACTTAGCCCCTTGGTAGTAAGGTTAAAATGCACCCGATATGAAAATGATATGAAAACAAGAAGTAAAACATACCGCCTCGTCCGTCGTGCGGGTAAACAAGGGACGCGTCCCTCATAGAGAGACCAGCCTGAGGTCGAAAAATATGCAACTTGGTCAAATTCTTCCCATCAAGAAAACCTGCGTGGTCAGCAGGAAGGGCAAGCTCCCAACTCTGGACCATCAGGTTCACCACCTATAGATAACCACAGAAAAACCGAAAGAAATGGAATAGGGAAGAATACAAGGAAGTTATATATTGTTTTTATCTTGCATTTGAAAGACGTCAAAGTAACAACACTAACGATACTTATTTGATATGGTGCGAAAGAAATAGTGAAAACAACAAATTTGAAAGTGCAAATAAATTATTTAATGCAAATAAATTAGCCAATGTCAGAAGGTATATCCTCCATGACAAAAAGCTGACGGATATTGAAGTGGTCCATATTAAGGAGAAAGTTAAGAGAGACGTTGATTCAAGTAATGTCGATTTTTTAGTGAACAAAGGTGTAGTTGAGAATTTAGAACTAGGTAGAGGCGAAGGTAACGGTAGAGTTGATGCTGCAGGTAGGAGGGATGAGAATGGAGATGAAGGAGTAGTTGATGGTGGACTTCCAGGTGAAGGTGCATTACAGGAGGATATAGGTAAAGAAAATGATAAAGAAAACGAAATCAACCAGGAAAAAGTCATCCTTATGAAACACGAAATTTTAGAAGAGTTATCTTCAGTACAACACACTAGCATGCACGCAAGGGAACCTCTTATAAAGATTAGACAAAGACATAAATACAAAGAGATTTTTCGACTGGGAAACGAAGCATTAAAGCAACTTTGTGAAGAAATAGACCCTAACCTTACTACATTGAACCAATTAACTTATGCAACATCAAAACTAATAGAGTTTAAATGTGGCGTCAAACCGAAGAGAAAGAAAAACGATAGATCTAAGCCTTGTAAACCTAAATTGGAAAGGAAAATTGAGAAAGAAATTGAAGCTTTAAGAAGAGAAATTTCTTTATTGGAGGAACTAGATAAGGACAAAGAAATAAGACCAGGAAATGCAAGGAAAGTATTGAAAAAACATAAAATAAAGAAGAAATAAAAAGTAAAAATTATCAAGGAAGAACTCAAACAAAAGTTACAGGTTAAAGCTCAAAGACTTCGTAGATTCACGAAGATAAATAATTTTTTTAGACAAAATAAAGTTTTTGAAATCGACACCAAGAAATTTCATAGAGAAATCGGCAAAAATAGAATGGAAGTCGTAGACATTCCGTCAGAAGAAAAAGTAAATGGTTTTTGGAAAACGATTTGGGGAAATGAGAAAAGACATAATGAAAATGCTGAATGGTTGAAATATTTTGAGAACAGGGCGAGCGATGTAGAAGAACAGGAATGGGAAAATTTTAGTGTGGAAGAGATCCGTAGAGCACTTAAAAATTCACATAAATGGAAATCACCAGACGTAGATCAAGTTCCCAATTTTTGGTTGGATATTTTGTATTCCATGCATTCGAAACTTGCTCAATGTCTAAATAAATTAGTTTTAGAGCCTGAGCCAATACCTGAATGGTTTTGTCTAGGTACAACCTACTTGCTTCCGAAAACAAATGATACTGCGAACCCCCAAAACTACCGGCCGATTACATGCTTAACTACTTCTTATAAATTGTTAACGTCAATACTTTCTGAAAGAACATACTCACATTTGGATGATCAGGGTATCTTTCCAATAGAACAAAAAGGTTGCCGTCTGGGGTCATATGGGTGTAAAGACCGATTACTTATCAATAAGATGAATCTAGAGAACTCAAAGGCTAAGCATGGGAATCTACATACCACTTGGATTGATTACAAGAAAGCTTTCGATAGCATCCCACACTCATGGATCTTTAATGTCTCGAAATATTCAAAATCTCTCCTATGTTGATCAACTTTCTCCGCAATTTGATGTCGCTATGGAAAACTAATCTCCTCCTCTCCCATTCTAATGGTATTTTGTCTTCTAATGGGATGCAAATCAAACGTTGAATTTTTCAGGGTGACTCCCTATCTCCTCCTCTTTTTTTTATGAGCCTCATAACTTCTAAACAATTCAGATTATGGTTATAAGTTCAACGATCGAAAAATAAATTATCTTTTTTACTTGGATGATTTGAAGCTTTATGCCAGCAATGATGGAGAGCTTAAAGGACTAGTGAAAACAGTAAAGGCATTTAGCGATGACATTGGGATGCATTTTGGTTTAGATAAATGTGCTAAAGCTTCCTTTAAACGCGGTAAATTAGTCAAGACCGACAATTTAGTATCAGATGAGGACACCATAATTAAGGAATTGGTCCAAGAGGGCACTCATAAATATCTTAGAGTTAATGAAGGAGATGGTATACAACATGCCAAGATGAAAGAGAAAATTAGGAAAGAATGCATACGCAGAGTAAGAATGATTATGAAGACCGAACTAAACTCTAAGAATAGAATAACGGCTATTAATACACTTGCAATACCCGTAGTAGCGTATAGCTTTAATATCATTAACTGGAATTTGAGTGACCTGAAAAAGTTGGATGCGAACATAAGAAAACAATTTACTTGTCATAGAATTCATCACCCAAAATCAGATGTAGATCGTTTATATATTCAGATGGAGGAAGGGGAATGATCCAACTAGAACTAAGTTATAAAACAAGCACAATAGGATTATGTAAATACCTAGATACAACAAACGATTGGAAACTGCAACTAGTGAATTTACATGAAGATTCGAAGACTCTCCACTCTACTGTGAAGAAATCTGAAAGATTTTCTCATGAGCTAAATATTGATACTGAAATATACAATCTAATAACACCGACAGAGTATGCTAGTAAGGCTAAAAAATTAGCAAAAAAGACTGGTTTGAAACAGCTTGAATCTAAGTGGAAAGAGAAACCTCTCCACGGACAATTTACGACTCGAGCCAATAACGCTGATGTAGATAAAATCGCAACCTATCAGTGGCTCTCGAGCTCTGGACTAAAAGGAGAAACTGAAGGTTTTATTCTTGCTGCGCAAGACCAAAGCTTATTCACGCGAAATGACCAGGCTAATGTTTTACATAATGGCGCCGATGCAACGTGCGGATTCTGTGATGATAAAGTAGAGACGATTGACCATCCAGTCTCGGGCTGCTCTATCTTAACACCGGTAGAGTACAAAAATCGACACGACAGGGTTGGT
>RDPX01000579.1:170323-203983 GCA_003991215.1 Morbakka virulenta | reverse complement strand
CCTTTGTCATTTATACCTATGACTAGTCTATCTCGAATTGCCTCGGACTTATCTGCAAAATCACAGTGTTCTGAAAGTTCATACAATGATCGAATAAAATTCTCCACTGATTCTCCTTGGGCTTGCAATCTCAGATGAAATTTAGCTCTTTCATGAATTACATTACGTTTCGGTACGAAGTAATCGTCGTACTTCTTCAGTATAACTTCAAATTTAGTCGCATCTTCTCCTTCCCCATATACAAACGACTTCACTATATGTTCTGCCTGTAGTCCCATGGCGTAAATTAGGGAACTGATTTGAATATCGTCGTCTTCCTTATCTAGCTTCGTAGCAATTCTGTATCTGCAAAATCTGTTTCCATTCCGGCCATCCACTTGGTCGGCTGAAGTCAAATGATTCTGGAGGGCTGAATTTAGGCATGTTAGTTCAAATATTGGAAATATCACCTGAAAAGTCAATCTATTTATCTCCTAGGCGTTTCCTAACTGTAAAACGTCTGACACCATGTTTCGTGAAGGTAAGAAGGAAAAGTACGACTACGTCTGTGTCAACAGTCAACAGTTTAATCACAACGACTCAAAAGGTGCATGCTGATACATAATGCAATGCATCCTGGGAACGTACATGAAATATGGCGGGAAATTTGAAATTGCATATAAATGTTATATCATTAATAAACAACTACCTCGTTTTGCAATCTTCTTTTCCATCAGGTTATTTTGTTCTCTCTGTCTGGTTTCTCTGGCACAACAAGATCATTTGCTACACTAGCTCCTGTTCGAATTAAGAATTACTCTCGGTAATGTTGTTTGTAGTTATTTTGCCGATACGTTTGTTTACAATTTCCGTCTTTTTTCTAACTTTTCCGATCAACATTCTTCAAGAAAATTAGTTCTTGAGTATTAGATCCAATTAACATTCTTTCTTTTTCCTGTCTTGATCGACTTGCAGTTCACATGAAAACTTATTTGCTTCTTTGACAAAAGAGTATAATTTCTTAGTATTTTTGTGTATGTTAAGCAATTGTAACATTCATTCAACTGCGTTATCTAGATATTGTGACAGACCAATAGTAGAGATTAACATACCTTTACTATTCTTGATCAATAGTCGCTGTTTAGGTTTCGAGAGTTGTAGTTTCTTGACGACATTGAACATTTTTCTGGAATCGTTGGATTCATTCTTTAGTTCTTGAGATGTTATAGGAAAGTATTGTCTCATACCTCGCCCGCCTTTCTCTCTAATTAGGTACAAACGCTCTACACCAGATTTAGGATAATGCATTTTATTACGCGTAAATTGTTTTCGAATTTTAGTAGCTAGCCTCCTCAACTCAGAAAAGTTCCAATTCATCACGTTGAAGCTTTAAGTTACAACTGGTATAGCTAAAGAGTTGATTGTAGTTATTTTATTTTTAGAATTAAGTTCTGTCTTCAACTTAGATCTTAGCCTCCTAATAAATTCTTCTCTGATTTTCTCTTTCATTTTGGCATGCTGTATGCCGTCTCCTTCATTAACACCAAGATACGTAAACCTCCCTTCCTGATTCAGTTCTTTAATTACAGATTTATCGTTTAGTATAACACTAAGCATATTCACCAATTTTCCCGGCTGAAAACTTGCTTCAGCATATTTGTCCAGCCCAAAGTCCATCCCAATGTCATCACTAAAAGCCTTGACAGTTTTTAATAAACCCTCAAATTCATTAACATATCGAGCATATAATTTCAAATGACTCGCACAGAACAGGTGATTTGTTAATTTATCATTTATCTTATATCCATATGTGGTGTTGTTTAACATTTGGAAGAGGGGTGTTTGTGCCATGTAAAATATAGTGGAGAAAGAGAGTCCCCCTGGAAAATTCCAAAGTCAATCTACATTTCATGACAAGTGAAGATACCACTAGAGTGGGAAAGAAAAAGATCGGTTTGTCATAAAGTCATCGAAGTTTTTAGAAAATTAATCAAAATGGAAAATATTTTAAACAGTTCTAAACAACGCAACATTCTAGGTTGAGCACACTATCAACCACCCTTTTATAGTTTATCCATGTCGTACTTAAATGTTTGTGCTCTGATTTAGCATTTTCTAATATCATTTCATTGATCAATAGCTGGTCTTTACAGCCGTGAGAGCCTTTTCGACAACCCTTTTGCTCAACGGGAAAGATGTCATTGTCCTCCATGTGAGTAAGTTTTGTCGATAAGAATAGAAGTTAGCAGTTTATTTGATGTTGTTAGGCATGTTATGGGTAGGAATTTTTTAAGGTCACCAGTATCATTATTTTTAGCAAAAAAGCAAAAAGGTAAGTTGTACCAATACAGAACTATTCAGTTGTTGAGCCTGGTTTTGTTAATATTCGCTTGAAGTTGTGAGCTAGTTTCGAGTGCACTGTATGGAAAGTGTGGCGCCAAAAGTTGGGCATTTGTTTAATACTCAAAGATTTCCACTTATGAGATTTCTTGAGAGCCTTTACAATTTCTTCAACAGTCAAGTTCTCCCATGTTTGCTCGGGTATATCCTCAGAGGAATCTTCCAGATGTTCCAATCATACAGCATTTTCACTAAACCCTTTGCCATTTCCCTAGATGTTATTCCGAAAATTACGAACCTCTTTTTTCGGTGGTATGTCATCCACGCAGATATCAGGTTTACCAATTTCACGATAAAACCTTTTGGTATCAGTTTCAAATATTTTGTTTTGTCAAAAGAGCTTATTGCGTTTAACGATCCTGCTTAAACGTTGGGCCTTGACTTGGAAATTTTGTTTTAGCTCTTTCTTAATGGCGGGAATATGGTTTTTGTTTTCAATTTTGTATTTCCTTATTACTTTTTAGCCTTTCGAGATCTCAATTCTTTATCTTTTTGCATTTCTTCTAATGTAGAAATTTCATTTCGGTACCCCTCAACTTCCTTATTAATTTTCACCTGCCACTTTAGTTTATTTGGTTTCTTAGCGTTAGTTCTTTTTCTTTTGGTCTTAACACCACATTTTTGTTGAAGTACGTTACTCGTTGCATAAAGTAGTTAGTTTATTGCAGTCAGATCTGGGCTAAGCTCGTTACAGATTTGATGTAGTGCAATATTTCCTAGGTTGAAGATCTGTTTGTACTTGAACAAGTGACGAATCTTAAGAAGTGGTTCTCTGTCGTTAATATCAGTGTGCTGTACTATAGAAAATTCCTCTAAAATGTCTGCTCTCATTACCTCTAGTTCTTCTACATTTACGTCCTGCAATCTTTCATTTTCCACCTTCAGATTTCTATCGCCAACATTCTGACCTTCAACTTCACTTCTATTTCTATCAATTACATCAACATCAATATGAGTATTCTCTGCAGCATCATGTGTATCATATTCAAGTTCTCTTTCAACATTCATTCTAACATTATTCAAAACCTTTTTTCAATCTGAGAAAGTTCAGAAACTGTCTTTTAGCGCATAATATACTTTTTTGCATTTGCCAACTTTTCGGCCTCAATATTTTCAATTTTTTTCATTATCACTATTAAGCCTACACCAGAGAATAAAAGTACCTTCAATGTTATTTGTCTCCAACTTTTCAAGTGCAAATTAAAAGCAATACATAACTTCCTTATACTCTTCCCTTGTCCATCTTTTCCTTTTTTCATATAGAGTGTTATTAGATGGTGATCAAGCAGGACAAGGGGTGGGATTACTCCCTTCCTGGTGACCATGCTGGCCTGCTTTAGGAGAAGAGATAGGCTAAGTAGCATACTTTTCGACTTCAGGCTGTTCCCCCTTAGGGACGCGCACCTTGCTGACCTGCGCGACGGACGAGGGTGTATGATTTACGCTTGTTCTCATTTGATAAATAATAAGTGCTACATCTTGTCCAAGGGTAACCTGGAAATAGTTGTGGCAAAGGGTAACCTCATTCACAAAAGTCGAAATTCCATAACTGGATCCAGTTTATCGNTAATGTAGTTTGTTCGCAAAGCCTGTTCTTGTGCGGCAAATATTGTTGCTTCTGTTTGAACTTTGATGTCTCCTCGAGTAATCCATTGCCAAGATAACTTTTTATCAATTTCCTCAGGCATTTCTCTAACAAACTGACCATACATTCTCTTCTCGTGCCATTTAGTTTTAATCTCGTTATGACTTGATCTTTTAAATTCATCCTTTTCCATCAAATTATCTGTTTGGATAACACCACCTTTTCTCACACCCTTCAAAAGCATCTCATTTGACTCTCTAATATATAGACCCAAATTATTTTCTTCTGACCATACACAGTTTTCGATACTGATCAAACCCCTACTCCCTTCTTTCCTCTTTACATAAAGTCTGTCAATATCTCCTTTTGGATGAAAAGCCCCATACATGGTCAATATCTTCCTTGTCGTCCTGTCAATCTTCCTCAACTCGTCCACCTTCCAGGCAATTATTGTCATTATTATTATTATCATTATTATTATTATTATTATTATTATTATTATTATTATTATTATTATTATTAAGATTACAGTTCTCATTGTTGTTCTGAGTATTCTTTATTATGTCACACCTACTTCCAACAGCTTAGAAATATGATACTTTAAAACGCATGACAGCACTGTTAAGATCAATAGTCTGCTGTGGAATTGAATTGTGAAATAACAGACTGCTTCTCTATTACGAAAGACCTTCGTAAGGGATGTATACTCTTCTCAACTCTCTTTAACATCTTAACGGAAAACATCATGTGAGAAGTAATGTAAGACAACGGCGTGTAAAGTTTTGTCTCATCAGCGTTGGTGGATGCTCTATGAGTGATTAGCATTATGATGGATGCAGGTGATGCATCACTGATGTCAAAGTCAAGAGCTGATTTAGATCATTATGTAAAATCAGGAAATGATTTCAGTGAGCACTTGATTTCAAAATGAATGCAAAGAAGACTGAAATGATACAGATATCTAGAATCATCAGGCAGAAGAGAGAAGATAAGCAAATTAATGGAATCCACATGAAGAAGTCGAAGATTTAGCTTATCCTCTTGTCGAAATAAGAATGGTTGGTGACAACAGCTAAGAAATTAGAAGTCGTTCACGCATGGAACTGAAAGCACTTAATAGTATGAAAAGACAGAGTCAAGTTTTGAATCCTTGGAAATTTTATTTTCCTCATTGCAGTTTATACCTGTGAGACGTGGATTTTACAAAAGACTGATATAAAGAAAATGACAGCTCATGAAAGGTCCAGTGGTAAAGTGTTAAAGAAATAAGACATTCGTAAGGAGCTAAATGTCCCAAATCATTGGGTTTTGAAATAGATTTAAAACAAATTAATATACATTGGCTATATCATGAAACAGGATTGTTTGAAAATTGGAATGCTTCAGTCCTATCTACCTAGAAACAAAGAAGAAATAGACCCAGAAAAGAATGGCGATATACCATTACCCAAGCATTTGCTTCCTTAAAGACTGTAACAAGACTTAAATTGGAGAGAAGTGACTTTCATTCTACTGTAAAAAATGTCGCTCTTTGAATAGAGTGTGCTTTTGCCAATGACGAAGACGATAGAAATAACACTCTGGTTAAAACTTTAGCTTTTTTCTGAACTTGTGATCAGTTCGAAGGCCAGATGTAATTTTAAAGTAAGTTAATTTTTATGGGTACTTCAGTACGGTTGGACGAAAAGCCAGGACATTATTTTAACCTATTTATGAATATTATGAACTATATCTACTACTTAAAGATCAAAAAAGGATAGAAAAACAAATAAATGCTAAAATACTTCTGGTATGAATGTATATAAATATGAAATAAAACCAGATTCAACGAGGGAGTACTATCAAATAGGCACATCATTAAAGAAAAAGAAGAGAGCCAAAGATGAAATACATCCGGATAATGAAAGACATTTCGCACTAAACAGGAAAATAAAGGAATTACATGTAGTACATCAATGTAGTAATAACGACTGTTTCGATAAGCGAATACAATCCAGAAAGCACATCTATATAGCAAACGATTTGGATTACGAATTGTTAAAATTTTTTTGATCTTTAAGTAGTAGATATAGTTCATAATTTGACAAGTCTATAACTCTAACTCTAGTATTCTAATTATCTCTCAAAGGATTTTCATTAGGATACATCCTATTAGTATTGATGATAGATGAATTACATTCCTATAAGCATGTAACATCAGAACCAGAATAATTAAGAAAAAATCTTAAACACAAAGGTATGACACCTGAAGTAAGATAAGTAAAAAAGGATCCAATTATGGAACAGATGACGTAAAAAATGGTATCAAAATTTCCATATAAAAAGCAAAAGTCTACTATCTTTAGAGACTGAACTTATTTAATTAAATGTACGTTGTGTAAAAATGACCTCTCTGCTGTATCACACACAAATGACCTAATCCAGAACATTGTCGAGACAAAGACTGAGATTTTGGCATCCTACTACTTTGGATAACAAATGGTCTTTGAACTAATCTCAATATCACAAATAAGCCAAGCTCCAGAAAAAACCCTGATATATGGACCAGGAAGCCTTAGGAACTTAACCAACCCTACTCCACAATGCATATCTTCAGGTTCCCTCTGATTCAAAAATGATGGTTCCTGTTAGGGTTCAAGCTATTAGTTAAATAATGAAGCTGTCAGAAACATTACTGTTGATGTCTATCTGGGCGGAGGAGCCTTCTTCTGGTGAAGTGCTGTGTAGAAGCAATGGTCAAACAGATGATCTCTTTTTAGGACAACGGATGAACATTCACACAACGTTTTTAATATAGTACTGCGAATATGCAAAGTAATGGCTAGCTACAAGTCTCTTTTTCGACTACACTATCAAAACGCAGAAAGAAACAAGTTAAGACCAGATGTAAAAAAGTTGATGGTGGAATCGTCAGCCCAAAAGCTCTCCAAATGAAGACTGGCGATAAAGATGATATCGCATGCAAGTACCACTACATAAAATGACTTATATGAATCAAAGCGTTAAGAGCGCACATAAACCAATATTAAGAGTGTGGAAAATACAAAGCTAGGTCTAAGAAATACCATGAAATTTACACCATGAAACATTCATAGAATAAACAAAGGATAATTAGTCATCATTCAAGGACAACATTTTGACATCAGCCATATGGGCATTGTAGAATACAGGTGGTGTGGTAAGGGACATTTTCGGACAGGCTAAATTGGTACTTTAATTTTCTCAGTTGGATACACAACAGGGTAAGGTGGTGTTATAGTTTTTACCTAACAGGATTTACCACAAGTTCGTTTTAAGTTGTATTATCCTGTGAATGATACAGAGCTAATAGTAAGATTACAAGGTCAACTAAAATATAAAGATGGTTCAAGTATAGCAACAATTGAAGATCTTGAGCGTTGTTATGAAAGTCTCTGGGTAAGATCCAAGCAAAAGAAAGTTTGATTTCGAAGGGGTTTTTTACGTCAAGATTTGAGAGGATGGAGAGCAGATACCAATAAGCCAATATCGTTTGGGAACCAGAATTGAAAGAGAAGGAGATCACTTGACGATAATAATGAAATGATTTGCAACATTTTGCGTAAACAACACAAGCGAAGATTGTACAAATGGACGTCACCAGATAGAAAAACGCAAAACCAAATTGATTACATTCTAGTTTGTAATGATTCAATATCAGGTGTGAAAATCATTTGTATATATGAACTGTGATTCAGCTTATCAATTACTGTACTATGTATGGACTTGTGCTGTAAGGCAAGAAATTAAAAGAAGGCTGCAATATTTGCTAGATTTAACGTCACTCAAATAAGAACGTCGTACATAGCAGAAGCATAAGGCAGATTTGAAATGCTAGTGACAATTTCTGATGAGATGTCACCAAATGAGATATGGGAAAAACACAAGAAATAACTATTACTGCAGCAAAAACAAATTTGTCAAACATGAAAGCAAATCATCTAGCTGGACGTCCAACAAAACTTTAGAACTCATAGAAGAAGGCAAAAATGGAAAGTCTAGACGAATCTCTGTTGGCATTTTTAACATCACAAGGCCACAGCAGTAATTGAGACAAAATGCAAGACAGGTCAAAAGGATCGGCTGCTACATCTACTAGAAAAGTGCAACAATTGAAAATCAAATCCCAGAGCTCGTAATACAAAAGTTGTGTACACGAATATAAAAGATGTCGCTGGAAAATTTACACTAAGACAGAATGTTACCAAGGGCAAAGAAGGGAAACCTCCAACCAAAGTGGTTGGAATAATTCTAAAACATTCAAACAAAATCTGCCTAAAGCATAAACTTTGGCTAAAGATTAGGGGGACGACTGAATAGCCTATTGATTGGCTACGAGCACTGGTTGTGCTAATACATAAAAAGGAATGTTTGTTGCTGTATGAAACTGACAAGACAATATTTCTAATCGGCCATGTAAGTAAGACTGTATTAAAAAATATTTTTGAGAGGAAGATATAGAAATATTTTAATGGGGAAATTTCTATACCACTGGCGGGTTAGATGAATCAATGGGACGCAACAGACCACATCTTCAATCTTCAAAAGCGGAAGCATAAGTGTTTAGATATGGAACAAGAACTGTGTATCGGCTTTATGTATTAGTCAATAGCTTTTAAAAATCCGGTTTTCAACTTATGTTGTAAAACGCATGACAGCACTGTTAAGATCAATGGTCTGCTGTGAAATTGAATTGTGAAATAACAGACTGCTTCTCTATCACGAAAGGCCTTCGTAAGGGATGTATACTCTTCTCAACTCTCTTTAACATCTTAACGGAAAACATCATGTGAGAAGTAATGTAAGACAACGGCGTGCAAAGTTTTGTCTCATCAGCGTTGTTGGATGTCCTCTGAGTGATTAGCATTATGCAGGTGATGCATCACTGATGTCAAAGTAAGGAGCTGATTTAGATCATTATGTTATATCAGGAAATGATTGCAGTGAGCACTTGGTTTAAAAATGAATGCAAAGAAGACTGAAATGATACAGATATCTAGAATCATCAGGCAGAAGAGAGAAGATAAGCAAATTAATGGAATCCACATGAAAAAGTCGAAGATTTAGTGGAGAGAAATGATTTTCCTATTGCTGTGAAAAAATCCACGCTTTGAATAGAGTATGCTTTTGTCAACGGTAAAAATGATAGAAATAGCAACCTGACTATAACTTTAGTGTTTTGCTGAAGTTACAGGCCAGCTGTAATTTTAAATGATTTTTAACATTTATGGGCATTTCTGTACAGTTGGACAAAATGTCGGGACATTATTTTAAAGTATTTTGTCAAGTTCATCAGTATCGTTTAGGGATTGCCTTTTTAATAAATTAATATAATCAATGAAGAATCTGATTTCGACTTAAAAGTCAATATAAAAACAACGTGTACCAAATTGTTTGTTTAGCTCCTTTAAAAGTAAGTAGAATACTGCAAAGTAAACTGTGTTTTCTTGCCAACGTTTAAATTCCACCTCGAGTTGTATACAGTATAATAACTTTATAAGAGCCCAAAGTACTAAATTGTTACAACTGGTGAATTCATTTCTACACTAGCGTTACAGAATAAGGAATTTATGAGCTTGGTAGTGGATATTGAAACATAAAGTATAATTGAAAGCACTGACAATGTCCAACAGATGCTGACTTCGCGCTTACAGAATCCTATGAAGGTAACGAATATAATAGACAGAAGCAAAAGAAACTATCGAATAGACTACATCTGTATGTTTAATTTATTTATGTAATAGCATTATTCAAAACTGACCATAACATAATTATGATAAACATTCAATTCCCAGATTCTAAAAAAACCCTGCTCCAACAGCTTAGTAGAGATAAATCACAGGACCTGAAACCAAAAACTGACCTTGTTACTCGATGAGACAGAAAAAGAGCCTGATTAAAAATCTGAGACTATGAGAAAGTGAAAATTTGAATCAAGAAATGAAAGGTTTGAAGGAATGCCATAATAATACATTTATTAAAAAAGAAAGTACAAAACTCGTTTAAAGACAAAAAGATTGAAAAGTGTCTACTACAAGCAATTAGGAGATACCAATAATATTGCTGCTGAAATTAGAGATATTTGAAATGAAGTTGCCACAGCAAAAAATGTGTAAACTTTGAAACAAGCAATAAGTTTTGAAATTGAAATGAAAAATTCAAGACCTGTTTCTAAAGTATTTTTGTGTCCGGTTATTTGCTTTCTCCATCCAAAGTTTATATACCTGAGAAATTTCTATTTCTCAAAAATCGTATAGTTAAAAAATAATAGTGTTTGACAGTTTAATGTAGGCTGCTTATTACATAAAGTAAAAAAATGTCTTTCCACCAAAATTAAACACAATTTCTATATTCCTGATATATATATATATATTGTTTTCTTTTCTCCATATATCTATACACTCAAAATTAGGTCTGTGTGTCTATGGTTTTCAGTTCAGTTCAAAGTTTTCTCTCAGTACATCTTAGTACACCAAATTTAGTAAAAAAAGTAAAAAAGATACGATATTAACAAACACAACCTAAAGCACTTATAAAGAATAATCCAGTTTTTGTATGAGTTTATCTTTAAAAGAACAATAGTAAACAAGTGTAAATAAAATTCACGATGTCTTTCTAGAAGATTATTATTAGTTGTTTTTTAAAAGATGTTTTACTGATGAGCATTTCATGGTAATGAACGATATTGTACTATGCTGCGTACAAAACAGGAGGCAGAACAGTAACTGGAAAGATGGCGATATGCACTGGAGAGGAGAGGACTGAGAGTAAGCAGGCCAAATACGGAGTTTTTGTGACTGAATGATTGAGAGAGTGAAACACAGATAGTCATGAAAGGAAGCAAGATCAATAAAGTGGAGGAGTTTAAGTACAAGTAAGGGGATAGACGCTGGAGAATAGCGGGGACTGCAAACGAGAAGTGCAGAGGAGAGTGCAGGCAGGCTGGTGCAGTTGGCGCAAGGTGACAGGTGTCCTGTGTGATAAGAACATGCCAAATAAAGTTAAGGGAGCGATACATAAGACAGTGGTAAGACCAGGTATGATGTATGGCATGGAAACAGTTTCAGTGACAAAAAGGCAAGAGAAGAGGATGGAAGTGAACGAAATGAAGATGTTGCGGTTCTCCCTTGGGAAAACAAGAATGAACAGAGTCCGAAATGAGACAGTGAGGGACACACTGGGGGTGGCCAGACTAGGGGAGAAGTTGAGAGAGTCAAGGTTGAAGTGGTTTGGGTATGTAATGCGACAGAACGAAGAGTACGTGGGAAGACGGGTAATGGAAATGACACCACCGGGAAAGAAGAAGCGTGAGAGACCGAAGAGACGGTTCCCTGACTCGGTGAATGATGACATGAGGGTGGTTGGAGCCTCCTCAGACGACACCACCAACGGACAGAGGTGCAGAGTGTTAGTCAGCCTGTGGCGACTCCTGAGGGAAAAGCCGAAAGAAGAAGAAGATTTCATGGTACTGACGTGTAAACTGGTTTTAGTATGACTAAAAGTTGATAATTCCTTTTAATACATTTAATAAATATAAATATTTTGGGAAATGCAACTCTTAATACAGTGTGAACCTATTTTTTATTACCTTCAACAAGGAGTTTCTGTTCTCACTTCTCTTTGCTGTTTGTTTGCTTGTTTGTTTGAACGGATGTGAATGGAATTTTTAAGAAATGATGATAGTATCACAAGAAAGAATGATAAAGATTGTACTGTTCATACAGGATCGTTGTCTGCATATGTCGTCTGATCATTAGTTTACAAATTTTACTATTACAAATACAAGGTAAGATAGATCTGTTATGATGGTATCAAACTGAAATCCAATGCCAAAATCAATGGTTCAATCCCAGGCTTCAGCATTGTTGTATTTTTGGTTTTCCCTTGTTTTTTTTAAGTCAGTGCAGGACTACCACATTTGGTAAACACTTCCAATATGAGAAGAAAATATCTGCTTTTAGAGGCTTGCACTCTCTTGGTGCTTTTCTAAATCTTATTTTAATCCCAGAGGGAATGGTCAATGAAAACGGATATTTAAGCCAACAAATGATAAATTTGATGATGACGATGCAAGTGCTTGAATGAGAGAAAATTGAATTAAACATATTGTATTGTAAAATATGACCATCGACAAAAAGAGGATGCTAAATATGATGTTAATGACAACGATGATGATGATGATGATGATGATGATAATGACGAGATGTTTATAGGAAAAAATTTGATTATGGTAATAATAATGATCCAGATTTTAATGGTGATAATGGTAATTATGATTATGGTAGGTATTGATGATTATAATAAAAATGATGATGAGGAGGAGGAGGAGGAACTAAACCCAGAAATTTATCGGATAATTTGCAAAATATAAACAAATTTGAAATAACAGTTATAGGAAATTATTTTCTTCATAAGATTCTACACAAAACCATATTGAAAGTAGTTTAATTAAGCGAAGGTGTTATATGACTTACTTGTCTATCTGTTAAAATTGTGAAAATGTCCTGCAGTGAAGACAAATCAGAAAGCAGCCAATTTTAATGAAACTTGCAGGGGGTGATTTACTTTGACGATTTTGCCACTAAATAATTAAAAAGCATGAAATATTCTTAATAAAAATGTTCTAAATCTACAGAAATAATACTTCATCAACAAATTTAGTGTTTTACTAAGTTTAGCTGCTAAATTTTTGTAAAAATAATTGTTGTAATTGATACCACAATTTTATTCTTTATATCTGTTTATCAAACAAGACTGCTCTGTTTCTAAATTGTCTTTCTTTTGACTAAAACTGACGCAGTTCTTTACAGAAGCTAGTGTTTCTTTTTCCAATTTAACATAATATTTCTTGTATGTCCAATGACTTGATTTGAACTTGTGTGCTCATAATGGCTAATACCACTTTCCTTCTTCACCTCAGTTACATCTTCAGCCGTTTGTCAGGGCATTGATTGTCATTATAAATGTTAGCAGTGAAAAAATGGTTAGAAATCAGCTTGCTACACAAAACATTCAGAGATTAAAACGCAAGAAAACCAAGAAAGTACTTGCGTATCCCTTTTTTCCTCTTTGATAAAGTAATGACAGATGAGTTATGTCATTTCCGTAGGACAATTCGCTATCGGAACAAAGCTATAATACTTAAATATTAGTGTAGTGTAAAATATCCTCTATTTACCAACATGCTGGACTTGATTTACATAGAAAGTTTTAGATCCAAAGATATTAGATATAATTATAGGCTGCATTTTTAGTCTCAACTCTGATCTAAAGTTAGTAATTCTCTTACTTTGCTGAAACCAGGGGAATATTAATCTAAAATGCTCCCCACAATTTTAGAGATACAGATAACATATCCAGTTAATTTTGTTTATATTATCCTTGGCCAAATATAGTAAGGCAGGAATAGTTTTGAAATATAATTCTCAGTTTTTATCATTTTTAACGAATCTCAAACAAATCAAGACTTTTTCTTCTAGAAAACACTCTTTTAAATAACAAAATATTATCTGAGTCCAAGTTCAGCTACTAAAATTCACATAGTTTGTTAAATATTGAATAAAGTTTGAAAAATAAGTCATTTTTATGATATAAAATGTTATTACTTTCGGTTAATCAAAATTCTTATTAATTACAAAATCTGAGGATATATTGTGGTGTTCGGATATTCAATGTTAGTGTAATTGACAATGTGCCCAATTTTATCTTAACAATCTTTCATAATACTTAAGTCTCGTAAAATTTCCAATAGTAATATAATTAATGCCTTCAAAATTAGCACCTATCTGTACATTAACACTAAACCATAAATCAGCTATGAAACACAGATAGTTACAGATCTCAGAGCTTCAATTTGAGATTCCTTGTCTGTTTTATCAATAAATATAACAGCAGTCCTTGATTAATACTACACATTTTTCTGCAAGAGAATCAAGTATTTCTTACATAATAAGATAAGGCAAAACATTTTTTGCTCTTGAAAAAGCAAAAGATGCAGGCTAAAACCAATTATTGAAAACAATGACAACAAGAATCCTTTTTACGAATAACAAGAGCAAGAAAACATTGTTATTAATATCAGTATTAATCTAATTTCTAACTTCTAACATTGAGCTAAGGTTTTTTTTATTTAAACACATTTAACGTTAAAGTAATGCAAATTGTCAAATTTTCAAAAGTTAACTAAAAAAATTTTTTTTTGAAAACCAAAGTAAAATGGCATTTAAAAAAATTCATAAAATAGCAATTGTAATTCCTTGCCATACAGTGTCTTATTTAATTTTGTCTTTCATAATCTTGTATTATTTCAAAAATTATTTATGATTTGAAAGAAAATACTACAAATAGGATTCACTTTTCCTTGAGTAAATATCCTTATCTTATATTTGACAGAAGGATATTAAACATAACACAGGAGAAAAATGAGTTGGAAAAGTTGAAAAACAAGTCAACTAAAGGTCTGAAAGACAATATGATATTTTTATCATTACTGAAATGCTACGAAAGCAAGAGAATAACTTGAGTAATCGAAGGTCACAGAGACTAGAGGGAGTACAGGAATTTGGTTAAAAAACATTAAGGCGCTATGCCAAAGAATGTCAGCATTATTTAATGAATGTCCCACATCGGTAAATGCCCCAACTTGGCTCTCCAAAGGTAGAACAGTTCTAGAAAAGAAAAGGTTAATGTATTTCCAAGCTGTAGGCCAATAACATGTAAAGCACTGATCCGGAAGCTTTTTACCAGCTTTCTGTCAGAGTAGATATAACCATCCATAGGTCAAAACAAGCTACTCCCCTAAGAGCAAAAAAGGATGTTGAAAAAATTCGAGAGTCAAGAAAAACTAGTCGCTTATTCACAAAGATAAAATAATGAATATCAATGGAGGAGAATGGGCCTAGCAATGGATTGAATTGACTAAAAGAAAGCGTTCGTAATGGTCCCACTCATGGATTATTAAATACCTTGATATATTTGCAGTTGCAGATAAAAGACCTTTATAGAAAAAGTATGATACAATGGAAAACTATTGCAGACTCAATTGACATCAGGAGAAGACTTAGGCAAAGTTGAAATAAACAGTGGTGTTTTCAAAGGTGATAGTCTGTCCCCTTTACTCTTCATTAGTTGGTTTATTCCACTTTCATGTATTCTCAGTGAAATGATTGTCGGCTACAAATTTTGCAAGTCTGATACACGACTGAATCATCTGTTATTTATGGATTACGAAAAGCGCTTTGAAAAATCGGAGAAACAAAGGGATATTTGGATGAATACAGTACTCATATAGGGCGACAACATTAGAATGGAGTTTACATTAAGTAAATGTGGAATGTTAAAAAGAAGGAGGGAAACCATGAAGATAGTAAATGAATGAGGTTACCATCTGGAGATAGCATAACGGAGATTGACATGGACGAAGATTATAAGTACATTGAAATCTTGGAAGCTGATTGTGTCGAAGACAAATTAACTAAAAAACAATCGAAAAGTATATTTAAGAAGGACAAAAAAATTACATCAAAATTAAAACTGAACAGCAGAATTGCCATTAATGCTAGCAATTCCAGAGCAGTAGCATTTATAGGCTATAGTACCGGTATTATACGTCTCTGTGTAATCGAAATGAAGAGTTTGTATGAATATGCCCTAACCAATTGAGAATCTATTAGTAAAGAGGTAGAAAGAGAAGAAATATTAGAGATCGGTAAGGACAAAATAACGATGAAAGAGATAAGAAAATACAATTTGACTAGTAAAAAAGCTTAGTGTCTTCTTAAGTAAAACTGAGTTTAAAGACACAAAAAGCTATTGGCTGAAACATGATTGATGACTTCAATAAAGCTACTAAAGACACGGTAATGATACCACAAGAACAAGCCATTAGAAAAAGATTCATCAAACACCAGATAGACAAATATAGATATAGAAATTTCGCCACTCTGCAGAATATGTGGAGAACGAAAGGAGACAATGGCTCATCTGGCCTGGTGCCATTGTTATCGGGTGCGTATCAAATGGTTTACACCAATGTCTTGAGCAAGTCACCCCAAGTATCTTTTTCACAATAATTCAAAAAGCTTACCTTCTAGCAATAGCACGACCACAGCGATAGGCATTGGAAGTCTGAGTTTGCGGGTTGTGACTTGACGATCAGCAAAACTTATCACCAGTCAAATTCCAATAGGACTTTGCTTACATGATATAATAATAATAATAATAATAATAATAATAATAATAATAATAATAATAATAATAATGACAATAATGATAATAATTTAAAAAAAAATAAAAATAAGAAAATTAAGAGATCTTACGACATTAAATATTGCAAAAGCAGTACCACTAAATGAATATAAAGATAAAGTAAAAGTTGACTTTGAAAAACAATGGAAGGAAAAGCAAATGCATGGGAAATTTACAAGGAATGATGGTGGTATGGAAAGGGAAAATGGCTAGTCATAGTTAAGGAAAGGAGACCTGACAGGGTGCACAGAAGCATTGGTGTGTAGTGCACAGAAGCGGTCTCTGTGAACTAATTATAAGAAACACTATATTGACAAAACAAGCAATAGGTCACTTTAAAGAATGCATGGTAACAAGGTAGAAACAAATAGTCATCTGATGAGCGAGTGTGCCCAACTTGCACAAAGAGAAAAAAGAAAAAAGAAGGAGACATAACAATGTAGCAACGTATACTCATAGGTTGTCACCGGAAGAGTGCGGATTTGAAAGAGCCACAAATGGGATGAACAAAAGCCAGAAGGAGTTGTAAAGTATTCAGACTCTAAACTGTTATGGAATTCAATTATTCATTGTGATAGGATTATGCAGGCAAGAAGACAAAACACTATTATGGTTAAAAAGAAACAGGAGGAAGTTAAGATAATTGATATTTCAATTCCGAGTAATTGTAGAATTAAGGACAAAAAAAAAGAAAAGATGGATAACTATGAACAAATAAAGGGAGAGATCGGGAGGCTGTGGAATATGAAGAAGGTTACAGTAATCCCTGTTGTCATTGGCACACTAGGATGCATATCACATGGCCTTCTAAGTTATTTGGAGATAATTTGAATTGATGTAGAGTTACATATGGTACAAAAAACAGCACTTTTAGGAACAGCAAGAATATTAAGAAAGACATTATCATTGAAAGCCACGAGATATAATAGGGCGGGAAAACCCGAAAGCTCCTAACAATTCATAAAGCTTTTCACCCTGAAAGTGATGTGGACAGATTATACCTAGGTAGGACTGCCGGTGGAAGAGGACTTATGAATTTCGAAGACATAATTAGAAGTGAAGAGAATAATCTTAGTTGGTACCTCAAAAATTCCAATGATTCATTACTGCAAGCAGTGAAACTTGTAGGGGTAATTGAATACGAATCAACAGTTTAAAGGGAAGATTTTAATGGACAAATATGGAGAAAAGAAAACAATAATGGCTGGGAAAGCAGATGAATGGGCAAATTATTAGAAATAAAAGTGAAAATACTGACGAGGAGAAATTATGCACCTGGATAAAGCAATCAGATTTGAAAGTGACCACTGAAGCTCTAACATGTGCCGCTCAGGAGCAAGGAATAAGAGCAAATTATGTTAAGTATAACATCAACAAAGGCACTGATTCACCTCATTGAAGAATGTGTGGAGAAAGGGGAGAAACAATAATCCATATCCTGAGCGAGTGTAAAAAGCTTGTTCAGAAAAAGTACAAAAGATGACACAAGAAATGTTCACTGGAAGCTATGTGGAAAGCGGGATTTTGAAAGAGCCGAGAAATGGTATGAGCATGAACCCCGAAGATTATTGGAGAACGGAAGTCACACACTATTATGGGACATGAACATCCAGTGTGACAATGTCGTTGAGACACGACGACCAGACCTCGTACTTATTTATAAAGCTGACAAGACTGCTATCGTTATCAATGTTGCCATCCCCGGAGACTCCAGGATAAGTGAAAAAAAACCAGGAAAAGATTGACAAGTATCAGGTAATTAAAAGAGAAATCCGAAGACTTTGGAATCTGAAAAAAGTCAGCGTTGTACCTGTTGTCTTGGGAGTTCTTGGGAGTATGACAAAAAATTTTTACAAAATATATGGAAAAGATTGGATTAAGGTCAACATTACCGAAGTCCAGAAAACAACACTATTAGGAACAGCTAGGATTTTGCGAAAGGTTCTAGAACACTGACTGAGAAGACTATGATGAGAGGACCTTTGGTTACTAGTTGTAACCATGTCTCACACACAGAACGGCTTAAGATCTGTCAATGCATTAGTTGAAAATTGAAGATAATAATAATAATAATAATAATAATAATAATAAATGCCCTTTGGCATACATAACAACGTGGCTTTTTGTGCCTATTCATTGTTGTTTTTGTCACCAAACAGGGCAAAAACAAATATCCAGTCTGAATTCCATGCTTCAATACCAGATTTAGTACCAGTACTAAGATATCTTTCTACGTATTGTCAGTTATCAGGCTAGGAGTGGGGAGTGCTGTAGCCATGAGTTGTTGTCATACAACAACAGCCGCTTGAGCAGTGTGCCTTTCCTCACTGATTGTGGGCCGGTACTAGCAAGGTTTAAGGGATGTTGCCATTTTAATTTGGTTTCTATTTATCTCACCCTTGTGGCTATAGCACAATCTAGATGGGTGTCGAGATGGTTGACCATTTGGTGTCAGGTTGTCAAATCCTAGCGCCAAACGAGTATACTAATAGGCACAATCGTGAAGGCCAGTATATTCATTGTGCAAAGTGTGTATCTACTATGAAATGGAAATTGTTAAAAAATGGTACGAATACCAACTCTTACCGGTAACAGACACCTTACAAGAAACCATATTATGGAACTTCCCAATAAGAACGAACAATTCAGGCTAACAGGCAGACATTGTCATAAAGGATAAATTGACCAAGCAGTATCAGATGATTGATATGAGTGTCCCATCCGACAACAACATTTCAGCCAAGGAGTTCGAAAAGCTTGGTAAATATAAAGACTTAGAAATCGAGGTCAGTCAGATGTGGAACATGAGAACGAAGATAATACCGGTTATTGTAGGAGTCCTTGGTATGGTGAAGAAAGGAACTCGAAAATATATCGATTTAATCCCGGGAAATATTCAATTGCCAGAAATCCAGAAAATAGTTTTAAACTCAACGGCACACATTCTCAAAAAAGCACTTTCTCTATAAAGAAATAAAAAAACTAAAGGACTATAAAGCATACATAAACGACATAATACCTCTGGTGATAAATAATCCGGTGTTACGCAGGTTCAAAACTTTAAGCACTCTAAAGAAAATTTGAAAAGACCTAATAATAATAATAATAATAATAAGGGAAGAGTATAACGTAAAAATGTTCTAATAGTTGTTGGATGTCTCGGTGGAGAAATGAAAGAACTGAAAACGGACATTCAAAAAATCTTTTCGATAATGAGAAAGAACTCCAAGCGTTATCGAGAGAAATCCAAAAGACAGAACTTTGGGAAAGTGAATCAATAATTAGAAAAGTGTTATCGGGACTATTGACTTGAGGTGTCTTATGTGAAGCTAACAAAAATTGGTAGCTCAAGCAATCCAGGGCTCCTCAGGGTAGTAAAACCGTTGGGTTATTACTCATAAGCTACCGTGAGCAGGATTGGGTGATAATGACTGACTTTCTGATTACCATTACTAACTTGTAATTTGATATATATGATGGTAATTGTATTGTTAGTTAATCCAAGAGATAAAATATTAATAAAATCAAATAAAATCAGAGATTGGGCAAGGAAGGAAGTGACGAAAGATTTTACCTGAAGAGAGAGGCCGGCAGAAGTGTGGTAAAGTCCATAAAGGTTGTTTACCAAGAAACGAGTCTCAGCGTTGCTTTTTAAATGGCATGATCGACAAATACCTGGATTTAAGCTGCATGGAGGAGAAAAATGTTGAAGGAGAAGAATTACTGAGGCCATAAAGACAATGGAGAATATTGGGGTAAGAATCCATTTTCAGGAAGGCAGAATATTGATTAAAGGGGAAATAATTAATGGAGGATGGAAGCCAGCCTGGAAGAAGTTGAAAAGCAAGTCAAAGAAGGGTGTCAAAGCTAGAAGAATCAAGACCTATCAAGCAAAAGAAGAGCAAATCAAGACAATAGAGGAATGTGGTGCAAGAATCCATTTTCAGGAAGGCAAAATATCGATTGAAGGGAAAGTAATTCAAGGGTGTTAAAGCTAAATGAATGGTGGGGAATGAAGCAAAAGAAGAACAGAGCAGAATCTAGACGGACCAAGAACAGGAATGTCATTTGAGGTTATCCAAGGACTCAATCCTAGAAAGACAGGGGCTATAATGACGATGTTAGAGTAGATGGCTGAGACTAGAACTTGAAAACAAATATGAGCACAAGTATAGGATTGAAGATGTTGATTATGTTTCCAACATAGTGAAGCAGTCGAGCTAGGTTGGATTTCATAAGCTAACTCGCTTGATCATTCTGGCGTGGACTGAGGAATACAATTTAATTAGCCAAGACGTTGTTTGGTATGAACAGTGATGGGACAGAGTAACTAAATACTCTTGAAAATGACAGGGAAAAATTGTTGTGGGTTTTGGATTTCCACCTGGACAAGATGACATCCTCGAGACGACAAAATTTAACCCTTGAAATAAAATAAGAGCAAAAAATATTGAAATGTAATATGGCATGCAATATTATCCGCCCGCAGCAACAGATTATTGATGCAAAATAAATGGAAAAATTAACCAAATATAGACTATTGGCGTTCAAAACAAGAGCAAGGCACCCTGGTTACAATATTACTGTGATCCCTGTAATAATCGCTGCGCTAGAAGATAAAATAAAGGAGTTAAGGTCTGTCCTTAAAAAGTTATTTAAAAATCATGAACGTATGGACAAAATTGCGAGCGAAATGCAAAGGACGATGGTAATGGACAGCAACAATATTGTTCGTTAGGTCAATCCTGCATGAATTGCAGAAAACTATCCTTATGGACAGTGAGACCACAGTCAGAAAAGTACTATCTGGTCTCATTCAAGACACAGATGAATGATTTTATTTTATAGCTTTTTTGTGTGTAATAGCGACTGTTCAAAGTACTAAACTTGTTTTCAATCGTAACTAGCAAATTGTGGTAGTTATATTTTAGGGCTGTTTTCTTCTAGTAACCTTATCAAAAGCAATAATAATTAAGCCAACAGAAAGTGGATGGATAAAACCATGTATGGCCAAATTGTGAGAGATCTGCCTGAAGAAGAAAAAAATCTGGGACTGGCTAATTTTCAGTAGAAACTGAAGCGTTAGTGTGTGCTGCACAAGGAGAAGCATTAAGAACAAATTATATGAAACCTAAGATTGACAGTAGTTCAGACAGCCCATAATGTAGAATGTGCAGAAAGATGCGAGACCATCTGTTACATTGTCTTTTAGTGTTAAAATCTTACCCAACGAGAATAAGAGATAATGCACTGGAAACTGTGAAAAGTATGCTTTTGTAAAAGCTGAAAAATGGTACCAGCATAATCGAGAAGGTGTAATTGAAAACGAATCCTGTGTGTGTGTGTGGGGGGGGGGGTGGCTTAAATTACAATGTGATAATGTCATTGATGCTCATAGACCAGAGATTATCGTTGAAAATAAAACGGTAAAACGACAAAGAACAGGAAACGATTAAAAAATACCCAAACCTGAAATGGGAAATTGGGAGAATGTGATAAAGTAAAAAGGTTGAAGTTGTNTGTGTGGGGGGGGGGGGGGTGGCTTAACTTACAATGTGATAATGTCATTGATGCTCATAGACCAGAGATTATCGTTGAAAATAAAACGGTAAAACGACAAAGAACAGGAAACGATTAAAAAATACCCAAACCTGAAATGGGAAATTGGGAGAATGTGATAAAGTAAAAAGGTTGAAGTTGTTTCAATAATTGTGGGAGCGTTAGTGTGTATAACAAAAAGTTTTTTTGAAAAATCTGCAAATAAATTTGGCTTCAAACAAAAGATACCATTGCTTGGGATTTCTAGGATAAAATATCAGTGCTAGAAACCAAAGGAGAGGAAATACTAATTCCGTTTAGTCATTTGCTATGATTCGCCAATCAGTTTAAGAGATAACAGTAACTCCATCAGCCAGTGCCTGAAGCCATCTAAGATCATGGTAAAAACATTGAAACTAATCTGTGCTGGGCTCGACATTAAACAATACTCAGTTGTGGAGTTTTGACATGGGTGAAAGTGGATATCCTTTGTCACAACAACCTCCAGGTCACTCTTAGGCAAGGTGCAGTACCTGTTAGTTTACCGCTAGAAGTACCGCGTTGACGTCCAGCAGGTGAAGTTTGTCTCATGAGCAGGTGGGAATGTTGGCAACCTCCCTGGTAATGGTGTGACGATGATAATAGTATCCGAGGGAAGGAAAGACCAGATAAAAAAACCATAATCTTAGGGTTAAATGATTTAACCTAATCAACTAGAAAATAACCAGGTAAACGGGAGAAGATCCTTTGGTAGAGTTGTCACGTGCGGTAGGATACTGGAAGTAGGCAGATAGACTCAGGTTGTCATACTACTCCTGCAAATGTAAAAATTAAATGGACAAAAGATTTCAATAAGGTTTTCATGAAATGCTATTCACAATGTGACCCCAAAAGAGGAGAAATTTGTAAAAGGATGTTGACAATTTGGAATGGGATTAGACTCTTTGAAGTAACCGATCAATAACTTGCTTTCCAAGCATTATGCATCAAAATCGAGTTTGTCTCCCAGAAGTTGAATTTGAGGTAAAATAAAGAGAGCTGAAAGACAGAAAACACCTGAAGAGAACACACAGATGATGTAGAGCAACAAAAGAGAGGAAAAGCAGTCACAGAGAGTAGAATTCAGAGAATTTCACCAATGGACTTCACTGATGGAAAAAATGTGATTTCACAGGGAAAAGAGAGAATATTAATTTGATCTAAAACTCACGAGCCAACAAACTTGAAGAATTTGATCGGGAAAAGGTTAGGGAAAAGACAGAAATTGTAAAAAAATTTATTCGTACAATAACTACAAACAACATCACCCAGACTAAATTCTCAATTCGAGCAGGAAAAGAGCAAATAAAGTAGACAGACAGAACCCTGGTGAAAAAGAAGATTGCAAAACCAGAGAGCAATTATAAGAAGTTATATCAGCAAACTAAAAAAATAAAAAAAATTAAAGAAGAAGAAAGAGAAACAAAAGCTTGAAGGCAAATACCACGTAAATGCAAAAGGATTGAAAACTGTACAGAGGAACTGAAACAAAGAGTGAAAGCGAAGAAACCCACGATACAGAATTATGATAAAGAATTAACCACTATCGACAAAACAGGCTATTTGTTTCAAATTGAAAACGTCTCTTTGAAGAGATTGAAGTGGTAGTTCAAAATGAAAGTGTAATTCATGGAGAAGAAAGCAGAACGTTCTTAGGAAGCCTTTGGAACAATGAAGTAAAATACAACGAAGAAACAGAAAGACTGAAGGGAATTCAAACGTCCAAAAGAAATGTACCAAAACAGGCTGAGGTTATAATAGCAAGAAAAATCTTAAACCAAAAGCTGAGAAAGAAATCAAAATGGCAGTCATCCGGACCACACTAAGAATAAAGGAAGTCTAGTGTCAACTTTGGGCCAAAAACGTATTAGCAATAGAACAGAAAAGCTGCAGAAAGGATTTTCATGGAGCCAAACATCAACTACTCATAGAGAAGATGATATTAACATTTTTTTATATATGGCGTCATATCCCTGCCCACTGGAGCCCTTAAAATTGTATAGCATCTCACCGAGTTTGATTAAATTGCTTAGAAAATCCATGGAACATTGGAGGACAAAACTGACTGTATGAGGAGCAACATTGGGAGAAGTGAACTTCACAAGAGGCATTTTTCCAAGGCGATAGATTCTCTCATTTGTCGGCAAGTGCCAAGCGTCTATACCTCAACACGCCGCGCACCACAATTCTGTTGTATCAATGGCAGATTCCTGGATGTAGCAACGTATACGACAGATACAGATTTATCCTAGCATTGATTGATGTCAAAGTTGCTCAATGATACGAAGGATGGTCATCACTTTGGAAAAGAAAGGCCAAAAGTAAATCATTTATTTTACTATACAAAAGATCTAGAAGAGTTCAACACTCATGTAACAATCTCTGTGTTCCTTATTATTTTTTATTTATCTCTTTCAGTTGACTCAATATAAACTACATATTTTGTTATTCAGTAATCCAACAGCAATAATGCCATGTATTTTGGTCTTCAAAGAAAGTAGCTAACAATTCGTAAAAGACGAATTACTTTTAATTTTCAATCTTCAATCATACATAAATTCTTCTCTTAGAATCAGGATTGGAATAAGAGTACAAATTACCTTGTTTTTGTTTGGAGATTTCTTCATAAGGAAGAAAGGAGCATTTTTATTAGAACAATATAGTGACTGAGTAATTGCACTTTAGTGCTCTAATCTACCCTTGAAATATCATTTAACTGAAGCAAAAAAATCTTTGTTGTAAAGACTACTCCTTTCAGATGGGTGATGATTTGTTAACCATGGCTATCAAGTTTGTTCACCTTAATCTGTTGCAACGAATACATTGTACGAGACACTTTACCTTTTAACAAGCAATATCAAGGTTAAGTTTCAGTCCTGAAAGGCTTGAAAAGTAATTTTGTAAATAAAGCAAGTAAGAGTTTCAATTAAATCTCTTTTTAATAGAAAATGCTACAAAAAAAAAGAAAGAGAGAGAGAGAGAGAGAGAGAGAGAGAGAGAGAGAGAATGAGAAGGATATACAGAAACAGATTGAGACGTATATCATTCTAGTTCCTTTAAAACATACCAGTAAAACGTTCTAAAAAAAGAAATAAAAGTTATTTACCATACACCAGTTACTAATTATTAAGTTCCAATAATTATTATGGACAACCGTCAGAATGCAATAAATTTAACATTTTTTCAACTAAATGCATTAGAAACCCTATTTCGTAAAAAATGATTTTTGTAACTTACTTTATCGGTACCTCTGTCCATTGCTTTGTGAAGTTTGCAAGTGAAACCAAACAAGGATAATACTTATTTTTCCACTGAGGAGAAAGAACCCAAATCTGCTTCATATTCAATGCATATCTGAAGTAAGCTGAAGTTACGAAATATTACAGCCTTAATTAATAGATCTAAAAATGTTTAAGCAAGTAACAGACGCTTTAATTGTGCCCATAAACAAGAGAAAATCGATAAGACTGCAAATGAAGAGTTATCTTGTTGGTGCTGTGCAATATAACTTTTCGGTTTGATAAATCCTCTGTTCTCTTATTAAGCAGGGAAAAACTTTATGAAAAATTATCTTTCCAGAAGCTCTTTTCATGAAAAGTGAATGAGAGCTTAAAAGTGCCAAGTGCTCATTTGCAGTGGGTTACTTTTCATAGGTTTGCCGCACTTCAAAATGTACTGAATCTAATTGGTTTCTTTATTGAATAGCATTATTATCAGTATTAGCATGTTTATCAGTGTTGGTATCATTATTAACATCAGTATCAGTAATAGGACATGTATCAATAGCAGAACCTTTATCAGTAGCAGTACCTGTATCAATAGCAATAGCAGTACCTTTATCAGTAGCAGTACCTTTATCAGTAGCAGTATGTGTATCAGTAGCAGTATGTGTATCAGTAGCAGTACCTGTATACCTTGCAGTACCTATCAGTATAAGTACCTACAATATTAGCAGAATCTGTAGCAGTAATTGTATTAGTTGCAGTAGCCATTTCAGTTGTAGTAACTGTATTACTAATAGAACCTATATCAGTTGCAATGCCTGTATCAATAGCAGTACTTGCATTATTAACAGAATCTGTATCAATTGCAGTACGTGTATTATTAGTAAGAGTTATTGAATCAGTAGCTGTACGTGTATCAGTAGCATTATCTCTAAAAGTTGCAGTACCTATATCAGTACCCATATGTATATGGTATAGCTAAACATGTATTAATATTTAGACTACTATAAAATTATTTTCCTTACCCGGTGCAGAAATACATGTAGAGGAATATCGTATTCATTACCACTGTTATCAAGTCGGACCATGATGCTTTACAGTACTGTGTACACAGGGAAAGGAATGGAAAATTATGTATAAGTAAAAATAGTGTGAATTTGTAACTTAAATATGAAGAAGGTAATAATAAAAATTCTTCATAGCTGGACTCATATTCAACCACAAAGTGTGATCCTCTCCATTTTATTTTATTTTTTTTATCTTTTAATCTCTGTATTCTAAAGACAACGTTAGATATAGAATTATGCAGGTAATTGCAGCTACACATCACACTGTAAAACTAATTTTCTCTTCCCTTATTCTGAATAGTTTGTTTCTTGTTTTCACAAACTTTCTTGAGCTTTTCTTTTGAAATCAAGGAAATGTCCTTCTGTGATTGTATACAACATACCTATTGGAGATCTTCCTCTGTTGTCCTTTATCTTACCATACTCCCTTCCATTATAATCTTTAGCAGGCTTTCATTTCATGGTATGCTACCCATCTTTTATTTCTCTGATTCACTGTCTTCACAATTCGTCGCTTTTCTTAAATTCTCGTCAGTATATTTTTCTCCATTATTCACAATCAACAAGCCTTAAGCAATTAAAGGGGCCTGTGTTTAGTTCTCAGGTGGTGCAAACAATGTGACGAAAATTTAAAGATTAAAAGAGAGGCAAGAGAGACAAGAGAGAAAGAGATTTGAATGACTAGCATAAAATATAGAGAAAGAGGAAAGGGAGACGTGTCTTAGTGAATAGAACAGTTGCAGATGCACTGCAAGAAAATGTGCTCAGTTCTCACCTGGTGCAAGCAAGGTGACGAAAATGGACGAATTAAAAGAGAGGTAAGAGATAGAGAGAAAGACATGGTAAAATATCGAGAAGGACGTAAGTGTTGCGTTGTTTAGTGGATAGGACAGTTTCAGTTTAAATACAAGTAATAGTAGTAATGACAGTAATTGTAGTAGTAGAAATAATAATAGTAATATTAATAGTAGTAATAGTAGTAATAGTAGTAGTAGTAGAAGTAGCAGAAGTATCAGTAGTTGTAGTAGCAGTAGTAGCTGTAGTATTAATAGTAGTGTTGATAGTACTAGAAATAGACGTAGTTGTTGCAGTTGTTGTTGTTGTTGTTGTGAAACTTCTATTTCTTACCAAAGCAAACGGTACTATTGAAGGTTGGGGTAATATTTCTACAAACCTACTCCAGACATTTTACTCTCTTTTACTCTGTTAGGACCATGGTGTTAAACGTTGCTGAAACAAGAAAACTAAGGCAGTTTGTGGTGTAATTCTTAAAATGTTTGTTAAAGAGGAGAAAGTTTAAGAAACTGCATTAATCGGACATTTTCGGCTCATTTTAAGTGATTTCACCCTAAAAATCAGATTGACGACATAAAAAATTTGCAAGGAGGAACTTACACAATTGGGATACTTAGCACTTATTTGACAGCATAATTTTATTAAATTGAAAATTACATGTTGTTTTTGCTTAAATGTAGCCTGTGCTCCAAACATGAAAAAAGGGCTAATTACAAGTAAGATTACTTCTTCCAGTTATTCTAGAATTATTTCATTCATATCAGGTATTATGATGATGATGAGGATAATGTTAATAGTAATCGCACAGCTATTTTTGTCTCACAGGCAGGATTCTGTACCCTAGTTTTAAAAGGACTTTACTTCTTTTTAAACGAATTATCTCTGTTTCTATCTGTCTTTCTGTCTGTCTTAAATATGTATATGCATATATATAATAAGTATATATATATTATATATTATATGTAGGAGAGGGAGACAGACACACACGCATATATATATATATATATATATATATATATATATATATATCAGTCCCCCCCTCTCTCTCTCTCTCTCTCTCTTTCTCCCTCTCTCTTTTTTCTCGCTTTAGTAACAGCTCCTCAGTTACGGAACATTTTTTGCGTTACGGATTTAGTAGTAAGAAGGATTGTACTGTGTTAGATTTTTTCCGTGAGATGGTTTTCAATAGCTTCAAAAAATTTACCTCGTTTAGCTTTTGATTGCATTTTTTGGAAAATGAACTCCGATCTTTCGTTGATAAGAAATATAAAGGATTGGAAAAACCTTTTTATTACAAATTTCTAAAACTTTGTATAAAATGTTGGAGAAATGTGCTCATTCAACAATAAAAATTAATGCTGTGTGTGGGGATTTTGTTGCTAGGTTCTTCCAATGTTGCATCGAATTCCATGTAAGTAGCTAAGTCCCTTCACTCTTGCGTAAATGAGTTTAATATTTAACTCTGATAAGCCAATTTGGATACTAGATAAGTATCAGTTAAGAAGTGCGTGCTTTAATTTCTATTAAATTTTATTAAATCCAAAGCAAATCGGGTTCGTGTCTAGATTATCTTCACATTGTAGGACGCCAGTCTAAGTAGATTCACGTTTTAAGGCAAAATATTTATACGAATTTTACAGTGACGTTTTTCAAATATTCCGGGGGAAACAGCAACTTATTATATTGGAAAAGGTTATTAGTTCCAAGACCAGCTTAATGAGTGCAAAAGAGAGGGAATGTGTGTGTTAGTCCGTGTGTGAGCATATGTTATGTGATATCATTCTATAGCTGAATTGAATAAACAGAATTCTTACGTAATCTAAAACGGTTTCCATACTTTCAGAGTTGGTATGTTCTTTACTGTAAGTAGTTTTGCGTCTTCGTGTATGCTTGTGTATGTGGGTGTCTGTGTGTATCTCTTTGTAGTTATTGTCAAGTATTTGATAGACCCAGTGTTGCTTTTCCCCACTGCATATCACCAATAGAGTGTAGGACCATAAGACCAACCTACCCAAAATTAAAACATTTCAGATATAGAGTTTTAAGATAACAATTACATGTGTGTTAATTCGTATAGTTAGCTTCATTGTACCTTTTTGCTTGTTGATGGTGACATAACAGCAATGTATGTTTTCTGTGCCAGAATTTTATATGAGTCTTATTTTTGGTAAGACTAACAGCATACCACCTGACCAATGTATAACAAACATGACAAAACCAATGAAACAACACCAGTGGTAGATAAAAGCAGTTTATACCAATGACGTCTACAGAATGTCCTGGTCATGATCTGGTTCGACAACCACGGGTTCTGCGTAACGGACTCGGGAGGCAAGCTAACTTCATTCATTGTCTAGCATAAAACAATCTGTGCGCTTATGGTGAGAGACAGATTCTGAACCAAGTTCCTCTGTGTTAAACTTTGCACTCAGGGAGAATTTTAAATCAACTGACAACGAGCTTAGACAACGGCTATTGTCTACGAATTTGAACCTGAAACTACTTTTCCAAGTATTTGACTTATTCTCTATTACGTATATGCATTATATATATATATATCAAACGCCGCCTCTTGAAAAGCGGCGTTTATTAGAGAACAGACTAAACTTTCAAAACTTAAATTCATCAAAAAGTAAGAATTAGTTGATAAAAGTTTTTTTTGCTTTCTGCCAACAAATTCTTTCACAACTGAAGACAAAAACAAATGCTGTTTTTTTCGCTTCAACAATACGTCCTGAAGAATTTTTACATATATTTTTCATTTTGTAACAAAGGCTGCAGAGTTTATTAGAGAAAATAGGTGAGTGGATTTTTGGAATAAGGAAAGGGGTGGTCGTAGTATTCTAATAANGTATATGCATTATATATATATATATATATATATATATATATATATATATATATATATATCAAACGCCGCCTCTTGAAAAGCGGCGTTTATTAGAGAACAGACTAAACTTTCAAAACTTAAATTCATCAAAAAGTAAGAATTAGTTGATAAAAGTTTTTTTTGCTTTCTGCCAACAAATTCTTTCACAACTGAAGACAAAAACAAATGCTGTTTTTTTCGCTTCAACAATACGTCCTGAAGAATTTTTACATATATTTTTCATTTTGTAACAAAGGCTGCAGAGTTTATTAGAGAAAATAGGTGAGTGGATTTTTGGAATAAGGAAAGGGGTGGTCGTAGTATTCTAATAATTCCGTTTATTTCAGACTCACTTGATGCTCAAAATCCAATTGAACCTCGATTATCTGAACAAGAGAGGAGCAATTGTTTAGATAACTGATAACTCATTATCTGTAAACAAAGGACACCTTACTCGATATACAAGTACATGTATTTACGTTAGAACACGTTTACGTAAATATTTCCCCAGACCGGAACATCTTGTTCGGATAGTCCGAAATTCGGATAAGCGCCGTTCGGATAATCGAGGTTCAACTGTATATCAAATTACTGGACTGGATTCCACTGAAGTATATTCTGAAACAAGCCTCTTACTATAACCATCATCATGAGAAAACTTCAAGGAAATAGAGCTAATTTAAAGTACTTTTGAGGGTAGAAACATTTTTCATGTGATTTATGAGTTCTTTACATTGGTGGTTACTATTGGTCTGTATTTGAGTTGTGCTACTATTCAATGAAAAAAAAGTTGTGTTGAATTAAAAATTTCGAAATTGCATTCGTTTTTCTTTTAGCGGGGTGATATGCCCAAAAAATTGTTTTTATTTCTTTTCAGCTGAAGTATATGCTAAAATACGCTTACAAATATATAATATATATTTTTAGCCTGTGTAAACTTATAAATGGTAAGGTTAAAAAAACAATACATTATTTTTATTCAATTGTATTGCCAACTTCAAATTTACTAGATTTGCAAATGGAAAAGCTCGATATGATACGAAAAGAAACATCCAAAGTTACTAACAGTCAGCAACGTACAGCAACAGAAAATGATGACATTATTCTTAATAATTTGAATTATTATCCAAGACAACATTCTAGACAGTTAAACGTGCAAAAATTGTATCAATTACTTTATTTATAACAAATAGTCTGCTTGAGAAGGTCAAGGAGAAAAAAATGAGATGGTACGGACATGTGAGGAGGAGGGAAGAAAGACACCCAGTAAAAGTGGCTCTGGAAAGTATAGTACCAGGAAGAAGGCTGAGAGGAAGACCAAAGAAGCGACAGAGAGATAATGTGAAAGAGGATATGAGCTATTTCGGCGTTCATCAGGAAGAGGCCCTTGAAAGAGAACGCTGGAGATGGAAGACCCAGGCGGCTGACCCTGCAATGTGGGACCAGCAGCCACAAAGGAGAAGAAGAAGAAGGGTCTGCTAGAAATCTAATCAGGAGACTACTAGATCTTACCTTCATTTGCATGGGAGTGACAGTTTCTATCTGTCACTCCCATGAAATTTGTCCATTGAGATCACGCAATCCGATTCCTTGCCCAGTTTTCATTGCAATGTAAAACCTTTTACTCGCTAAGTAAACACCTGAACTCATTATAACTTTTCTTTTAAGTGTGTTTCTTATTATTTCAAAGTTTAAATCAAACTTCGAACTTTTTTTTAAAAAAAAACTATAGCTTTTATAACTTTTATTGTTGAATTTTTATACTTTTAAGTTTTGCAAGTTTTTTATACACAACTGGCATTATTAGAGGTAGCACAGACCATAACAACTAAAGCATTTACTGTATTTGACTAAGTTTTTTCAACGTATTCTCTCTTGCGATTTACTGCAAAGAGGGCCACTGTTACCTAACCAATTCTCTCCTTTTCAGCCTTTTGCCTGGTATAAGTAGTAGTAGCAGCAGCAGAAGATGCTGCTGTATATAAAGTAGCATATGTAGTAATAGTAGTAGTGGTAGTAGAAAAGTAGTAGTAGTAGTAGTAGTAGTAGTAGTAGTAGTAGTAGTAGTAGTAGAAAAATGTGAGGGGTTGAAATAGGAAAAGAAGTAGTAAAAGTCAAACTAGTGCCACTAGTGGTAGCTGTAGTGAGAGTAGAAGTAAATGAAGCAGGATGAAGGCTACAGGTTGTTAAAGTAGTGGCAGTAGCTGCAGCTGCAGTTGTAGTAACTATTATTAATAGTAGTAGAAGTAGCAGGGGAAGTAGGAGGAGTAGGAGTAGACGAAGTGGAAGGGGTAGAGTAACAGCAGTAATAATAGCAGTAGTTGTAATATTAACAGTAATACCAGTAGAATTGGTAATTATAGTAGTAGTGATGGAGGTAGGAGTAATGATAGTAGTTAAAGTAGTAAAAGTACTGACTGTAGTAGTAGTACTACTAGTAGTAGTAATAGTAGAAATATTACCGGTATGTCTAGTAGTAGTAGTAATAATAATATTAAAAGCAGCAGTAGGTATAGTAGTGGTAGTAATTCTAATACTAGTAGTAATAGTTGTAGAACTAGTGGTAGCAGTTATAATAGTTATAATAATGGCAATAATAGTAGTGGTAGTAACATTTTTAGTACTAGTGGCAGAAATTGTAACAGTAGTAGTAGTAGAAGTTGTAGCAATAGTAGAAATACTTTCAGTAGTACCAGTAATAATACTAGTACTAGTAATTATAGTAGTATTAGTTTCAGTTTCAGTAAAAGTTGTAGCAGTAACTTTGGTTGTATTATTTACACTAATAGTTGTAGTGCTAATGGTTGTTCATATAATAGTAATTAAAAGTACTACTAGTAATAGTAGTAGTAGTAGTAGTAGTAGTAGTAGTAGTAGTAGTAGTAATAGTAGTAAAAGTAATAATGGCAGTAGTAGTAATAGTGGTAGTAGTAGTGAAAGAAGTGATAGTAGTAGAATTTGTATTAATAATAATAGAAGTAGTAGTAATATTAATAATAATAGTATTAGTGATAGTAGCAACGCAGGTAATATTAATAGTAGTAGCAGAAATAGTAGTAATATTAGTAATAGTAGTAATAGCAGTAACAGTAGTAATATTAGTAGCAGTATTAGTAGTAGTAGCAGCAGTAATAGTACTTAAAGTTACAGTTCTAATAATAGTAGAACTATTTGTAGTAGAAGTAATAGTAGTAGTAGTAGTAGTAGTAGTAGTAGTAGTAGTAGGTAGTAATAATAGTAATAGTAGTTAAAGCAGAACTACTAGTAGTATTAATATAAGTAATAATACTATTAATCGTAAAAGTAGCAGTTGTAGTAGTAATAACAACAGTAGTATTAGTAGTAGTAATAGTAGAAATAGTAGTAAAAATAGTAACAGTAGTAAAAGTAGTAACAATTGTAATAGTAGTAATAGACGTAATAGTAGTAAATGTAGTAACAGCAGTAAAAGTAGTAACAGTAGTAATCATAGTAACAGTAGTAATAGTAGTAATAGTAATAATAGTAGTAATAGTAGTACTAGTAGTAATAGTAATAATAGTATTAATGGTAGTAATAGTAGGAATAGTAGAAATAGTTGGTGTAATGGTTGTAATACTAGCCAAAACAGAAATAACACCAGTAACAATAGTAGTAGTAGTAGTAGTAGTAGTAGTAATAGCAGTAGTAGTAACAGTAGTAAAAATAGTAAGAATAGGAATTATAGCAGTAATAGTAGTAATAATAGTAGAAATAGTAGTAATAATAGTAGTAATAGTAGTACTAGTAGTAATAGTAATAATAGTATTAATGGTAGTAATAGTAGGAATAGTAGAAATAGTTGGTGTAATGGATGTAATACTAGCCAAAACAGAAATAACACCAGTAACAATAGTAGTAGTAGTAGTAGTAGTAGTAGTA
>RDPX01000579.1:148716-169139 GCA_003991215.1 Morbakka virulenta | reverse complement strand
AGTAGCAGTAATAGCGACAGCAGCAGTAGTAGTAGTAGTAGTAGTAGTAGTAGTAGTAGTAGTAGTAGTAGTAGTAGTAGTAGTAGTAGTAGTAGTAGTAGTAGTAGTAGTAGTAGTAGTAGTAGTAGTAGAAAAATAATAATAAGTAGTAGTAGTAGTAGTAGTAGTAGTAGTAGTAGTAGTAGTAGTAGTAGTAGTAGTAGCAGTAGCAGCACCAAGAGTGGAAGCGGGAGTGTAAAAAGTATATCGCATTTTATTTAATAAGCCCCTTGTCTGGTAAAAAATAATTTCCTGCACGCTCTGTTGTCTCAACGTTTAATTTGGATCTCGCATTCGAATATATTTGGAGGTGGTCATGCAGGAAAGAAATCAATAACTTCCTGTGTTTTGACTGAATGTTTTCTTTTAATGTAAAAAATCTCATGCAACATTTCTTTACATCACACGTCTTTTTTAGGAGACTTTCTTCACGTCCTTCACATGCGTGGCATTGCCAACGATCTCCTTTTCCTCCCAAGTATTCGTTGGGAAGTCCACAATGGACACAAGGGAAGTTGTTGTACAAAATGCTCCTCCGTTGTAAAAACAGAACGCTTGAAGCCTTCTCATGAACGACATGAGTGACTTTATTTCGAAACGAAGCACAAGCAAACAAAATTTTCTTTAAGTTGTTGATTTAAAGGAAAACAGAACATCTGTTTCGACATTTCGAGGGTTTTTTTCGCGCCTTTTGTTTACGGTACGATTTCAGAAAAAAAGTGGCGGGGGGGGGGATTTGGCTTTCTGCTTTATAACGGGGGGCAAATAGTAAACTAAAACTACCCTTTTTTCTATTGCCAGAATTATATTTTTGGGTTACTCTTACAAATAGGTATTAACGAATTTAAAAATGAAGTTAAAAAGATTTTTACTCTTATTTGGTAACACACTAAGCATTTGAAAAATCTGAATGTAAATATTCATCCGTTGATCGGAAAAACTAAACTGTTCAAAATACGCTCTGTTCTTAATATCTCGAATCAATCTGTTTACAGTAATAACTGCCAATTCATCATAATAGGCACTTCAGAAATATCGTGGAAAAATTCGCCCTTATTAGAGATAACGGCGATTAATTGAAAATTTAGGTAATGACACAATAATTCATTTTCGAAACTGGCATACGCTAAAAGCAGATTTAACTTTACTGACTTCCAACTGGTTGCTTTCCAAAAGTGCACAGGCAGCTGTGAAAAAAAGGTCCCCAAAGATGCTTCTTCGACAAACAAGGGTAGCTGCTTCGCATGAACAGTCGCTAATGTGCAGCAAGAAAGAGGTTTTCTTATCAAATGCAAAGATAATTCAGATTTTGTACTAAATAAAATTTTTATTACTATCAAAGTTCCGCGCACTTAAAAAAAATGAATTGCTTAATATCATCTTAATATATTGTATGCTTTAAAATGAGGGTATACCTTTACAGTGAAAAAGAGTAGACAAACTGGTGTCAATACCCGCCATTAAGACATCATTATTTCACGCAAAATCCTATTTTTATAAATAATAAAATTCACTCGTATTATTCTGTTATTGTTTACATATGAATCTCATTGGCGCAATAATACATTTGGAAACATTGATTCTTGGCTTTTAAATGTAGTAGCTTTCCAACGAAATGAATACAAGTGGGTGAAGAGTAGTAACACTTGCAGAAATATATAATAGTCAAGTAATAGAAATATTAATAGTGTAATAGTCAGTGGTAGCAATAGTAGTAGCGATATTTGAAGTAGCACTAATAGAAATAACTAACAATACTGAAAGTAGTAGTAGTAGTAGTAGTAGTAGTAGTAGTAGTNAATGAATACAAGTGGGTGAAGAGTAGTAACACTTGCAGAAATATATAATAGTCAAGTAATAGAAATATTAATAGTGTAATAGTCAGTGGTAGCAATAGTAGTAGCGATATTTGAAGTAGCACTAATAGAAATAACTAACAATACTGAAAGTAGTAGTAGTAGTAGTAGTAGTAGTAGTAGTAGTAGTAATAGTAGTAGTAGTAGTAGAAGTAATAGTAGTAGTAATAGTAGTAGTAGTAGTAGTAGTAGTAGTAGTAGTAGTAGTAGTAGTAGTAAGTAGTAGCAGTAGCAGCAGCAGCAGTAGTAGTAATACTACTACTAGTAGTTGTTGTAGTAGCAGCAGCAGTAGTAGTAGTAATACTACTAGTAGTAGCAGCAGTAGTAGTAGCACCAGCAGTAGTAGTTAGTAGTATTAGTGACAGTGATAATAATAGCATGTTTCTTGATTTTTGTTTTGAACACGGGTACTGGTGTATAATAATGAAAGATTGAAAAGGTGAAAAACGTTTTAATGACGAAGATGACAGGAATATCACATCGCTGAAAACTGCAAGTATGAAAAAAAGGAGACTCTTTTTAATTCCGCTGTTTTATATCGAGTCAAAATATTACGTCATTTTAAAGATTAACTACGAAAGAAAAAGCTGCACGCAGTACTCAGACTTGGAATATTGTCTAGGCTGATAATTATTATGGCAGCAATGAAGATGAATCCATTTACATAGTGTACATTAAATATAATTCCAACAATTTGGTATTTTTAAAACCAAGTCCCTCTGAAGGGCACTGTCGGAGCCCCAGTTACAGGAGAAAAATGACGTTAAACCACCAAAAAAAATAAATTGTATGTTAGGATTTGGAACTAGAAAAAGACACAAGAGAGGAGAAGCTCCACTGAGCCAGTTTGGAAATAGTACACAAGGCTTAATTGAAGAACCGCTCTCCCAACTGGAACTATCGGCGGTAAGCTCTCCGTAATACGCTATCCATAGCTTAAATCTGTAGAGAATATATTTGATATGACTTAAAATGCGGGTATTTAACATTGTCAGTTTTACATGCAACAATCAACATAATGATGATAATGATGGTGCTCGTGTCTATATACATGCTGAATTTTGGTGGGTTGTGGTAACGTGTCACTATGGCTACTATTACAAATACTCTCTACACGTGAATAACATGAATGTGTATGTGAATGTGTATGTGAAGTTGTATATGATGGTGGTGTGGTGAACTGTGTCTGATATTCGAGATTTTCCTGTTTACAACTAAGAGTTTTTGACATCTGTAATTGTTTCTGTTTCAACAACGATGAGCGAAAATGACAAGGGCATTTTATCTTCTTGTGACGGGCGCTTGTGCATGGAGCATTCGAAATACGTGACGTTTTATTAATACGATACGTCGAAGTGTACCTTCCAATTTCCTCTGGGTGGCCCACCACGTCTTGGGTTGAAGGCCATGGAGCTTCATCACGTGACGGAAAAAGATGACCACTACTCGACGTGCGGTCTGAGAATGTGCTCGAATTTTCCCCTGACGATAAAAGATGGCTATTTGAAGCCTCGTCATCGTATGACGTTTGATGATTAAATTCTAAAAGGTCATTTGCCTCTTCCAAAGGCTTTACGTCTTCGGCACAACCGTGCATACTATATAGTTCACTACAATCCAGACTCCTACTGTCATTATCGCTTGTCGTACACAATTTAGCATCCTGTTTAGAACTACATAAACTTTCTTTGTCCCAACGAACACTTCCATATGATGACATGCTTTCAATCAAGCTGCAATTATCCCTGTCATTTTGAAACCTGGGCAACAATGTTTGATCCCAAGTTCTATTGACATAACTGTGACGGTCAGAATAAACAGACGTCTCAGTGGTGGTAAGGGTTTCATATTCACTTTGTGTAACTGACGATGAAAAATCATTGAGCTGAACATGGTTTTCATTTCTCCAGTTACCACTGCCTATGTGAGCCTGAGGGAAAAAAGTTCGATGGTTCAATCTGGGTGATTCACAAACAACACTAGTACTCAGTGCTTCTTGAACATTAACATTCCTATCGCTATCTGTTGAGGAACGATCATCAACATCTTCATTTGTATCTGAGCAAGCACCTGGATATGTTTCCTGTCGTTTAGGAAGAGCAAATTGTATATTATCGCGGTCATTAGCCGATTTCCTACAACTGCGTTTAAGTCTACAATCAGTTTCGGATTGCTTTCTCTCTGAACCACAGAGTCTGGATCTCTCTTTTGGCAAGTGATGAGGAGTGGCCAAAACTTGCTTCGATATTTCCGTTCCACAACCTTTATGCTGCGAATGATTTGCAGTATTGTTCAAATTTAAATAGCTGGACTCTTCGTCACTAATTTGTTTATTTCTCTGGAACTGTCGCTTATTCCTGTCTCCTTTTTCTTTCCTGTTCTTGGAGTAATGACAACGAGACCTTCTCGGGCTTCCTTTGGATACAAGTCTTGCACTTTCTACAGACGATCTGTTACTGTATTTGTTTTTATTTCTTTTTTCACGACTCTGGCTGTGAACTGATAATTTCTCTTCGATATAACTGCTAAGCCTGGCGGCTTCTTCCGATTCGGGTGGCGGAAATAACATCCTTGAAAAGCTACTTTTGCAAGCTTTCGGTTTAGATTGCGAAACTCTCGTTTCCTTTGATTGATGCCCAATTGCTAATTTCACTTTCAGTGCACGGTTTTCTTTGTCAAATTTAAAGTCTGTGTTGTTCACTGTTTGTCCGACAACCGTACAGATGGACTTCATAAGATGGGATAAATCCTATAATAGCAATTAAGAAAAAGTACATAAAAACATAAAAACATATGTACAAAATAAATGAAAAATAAATATAAAAAAACCCCTATTGCTTCAAAATCAATTTTACCATTTATTCATATTTGAAATCACGACCCTAAGAAATACAATACCATTTGGAAAGTTTCAGTAAATCATAATTAGTTCTTTATTTTGTTGCGCTTTTTACCCTTCACTAGTAAAATAGTGCTTAGCAATACCTGTGTCATAAGCAGTTTGTAAATATTATTGTGGCTAAGCAGCCCGATTATTTATTTAGTTTGAAGCATTGTAAGGTCTTATTTTCATGGCTATAAAACAAATGTATGTGTCTGCAGAGTATAGAAGTATAGAAGTAGGTGTTTATGTACACACACATACAGATATGTATATACATATATATAGAGAGAGAGAGATATAGAGATATAGATATATATAGATATATAGATATAGATAGATAGATAGATAGATAGATAGATAGATAGATAGATAGATAGATAGATAGATAGATAGATAGATAGATAGATAGATAGATAGATAGATAGATAGATAGATAGATAGATAGATAGATAGATAGATAGATAGATAGATAGATAGATAGGTAGATAGATAGATAGATAGATGGATAGATAGATAGATGGATAGATAGATAGATNCATTTGGAAAGTTTCAGTAAATCATAATTAGTTCTTTATTTTGTTGCGCTTTTTACCCTTCACTAGTAAAATAGTGCTTAGCAATACCTGTGTCATAAGCAGTTTGTAAATATTATTGTGGCTAAGCAGCCCGATTATTTATTTAGTTTGAAGCATTGTAAGGTCTTATTTTCATGGCTATAAAACAAATGTATGTGTCTGCAGAGTATAGAAGTATAGAAGTAGGTGTTTATGTACACACACATACAGATATGTATATATATATATATAGAGAGAGAGAGATATAGAGATATAGATATATATAGATATATAGATATAGATATATAGATATAGATATATAGATATAGATATATATAGATAGATAGATATATAGATAGATATAGATAGATAGATAGATAGATAGATATAGATAGATAGATATAGATAGATATAGATCGATAGATCGATAGATAGGTCGATATATCGATAGATAGATCGATAGATCGATGGATAGATCGATAGATGGATATATCGATAGATAGATAGATAGATCGATAGATATATCGATAGATAGATATATCTATAGATATCTATATTTATCTATATCTATCTATATATATCTATATATATATCTATATCTATATACATATATAGATATATAGATATATATATATATATATAGATAGATAGATAGATAGATAGATAGATAGATAGATACATACATACATACATACATTCCCCGGCAGGTCGTTATTAAGGTTAATAAAAATGACAGAAAATTTGTCGGAATCTGGTAAATATTGCCAGTTCGATTAAGGGTAAAACAATGGCTTGCACAATTAACACAGCAAAGTGTGAGCAAGAAATATTTTGTGTAATCTTTAAAGAGACGGCGTCACAGCTGTCCATGTTCCATGCTCCGTCCATCGTCTGTTCGTCACCTTGGCCGAAATTTTAAATTGACGGCAATCTAGGTACTAGAAAAGGTGAATGGAAGAGGGGCGCTAATAAGACCAACTACGGCACATATGATTATTTATTATTTCTACATTCATGTTTACTCTAATTATATTTCTTTACTTTCATTTATCCTGCTTTCATTAGCTTTAGCTTCCCGTCTTTTTTTGCTTTATCCGTTTTCGTTCTTTTAACTGTTTTACTTGAGCCCTTCCCTTCTCCCTCGGTCGTTCATACGGTACCACCTTCTTTAACATCTCTTTGATACACAACACCTTGTATATTCCGCGTCTTGTTTCATAAAAGTTTTGCAGTGTATTCGCTATTACTGTTCAGAGATTTTTATTGTTATTACCTAATTGTACATTAGTGTCTTGAGTTATTAGCTATACATGCGCTGACGTAACTGGATTGTTCAAAACTGACGAAGACGAAAGATGATCTATCTATCTATCCATCCATACATCTATCTATCTTTCTGCCTGTCTGTCTGCCTATCTATCTATCTATCTATCTATCTATCTATCTATCTATCTATCTATCTATTTATCTATCTATCTATCCTTTTCTTTGATGTCTCAAAAAGAGGGAACCGGAATAAGTGTTATAGGATGTGGTATACTGATTCACCATTTGACCAGTGGTGTTGCTTCGTAAATTATGTACTATTTATTGTTCTTACGTTTACTTTATTTATCGTAATTCAACCTTCCCCTTTCTTTTACTAAACATGAAATGAAATTTAGTACTGATTCAAGAATTCTCTGGTGTCAATATACAGTTTGAAAAGTATAGTTAAGAAACGCGTTACACCAAACTTGCTTATCAAAGCTGCAGGTATTTTTCTATTGTTTTATTGCCTGGTTCTGTAACATAGGTATGATGGCATAAAATAATTTGGAACTAATAAATTAAGCCTAGGCAATTGTTGTCCTAATGACAATAGAAAATATTTGAATTAAAAAGTAGACAGCAAAGTCCAAAAGGCTACTGAAATGGACCAAAAGATTGCCCATTTAAATTAAGACGCTTGCTTCTGAACACAGTGAATGTGATTCATGGGATAAGGCAGTGCAAGTACCCAAACATGGCAACCAAGCATTAGACTGGCAGTTGCCTGTTAAATCAAATTGACGACTCAGTTGTTACATAAGAATACCAGAGCTTACAGACAAACTTACAGATTTATAGATTATTCTGCATAGTGAGCCTGAAACAGTGTATTTTCTTGAAAATTAGTGAAATTTATGTACTCATTGGAAGCCACAGATACAGGAGCTTTATAATTTTATGAGATGAAAATGTTTACGACTCCTGACATAATAAAGCTACTATATCTATGGCTTCAAATGGGTTCAAACAGAGCAACAATTTCAAAGTGTAAAAAACTGTACCTAATAACTTCAGTAACTTGACGATGAGAGAAGAACCACAAGAAATTAACTCAGAAAAAGCTTACGACGCATGACATGTTAAATCTCCTATATTTAAGGTTTCACTGCACTGAGTCCATAAAATGATGAATTTTTAAGCATAAAAGAGATGTACCTAATCACTTCAGCAGTCTGACGATAGGAGAAATATCTCTCAAAATGTAGCTTAGAAGAAGCTACGGCTTATGACACGATAAAGTTCATAAACCTCAGGTGCTTTCTATCTTTCCGTTCAAAGAAACATGTGGTATCTGATGTCATTCAAATAGAACAAAGGTAAGCCTCAAAACATGGAAGAAACAAACCTTGTCTTTCGTGCTTCCTCGTCCTTCAAAATCGTACAGGGTATACGACCACTCATCTTGGCCAGACGCTACAGACGACTTGAAGGATTCTTTATCCTCCTTCTGATTACTGTTTTTATTACTTAATTCTTTCGGCTCCTCTACAAGCACATTGATATCCTCTGGTCGTTCCTGCTTTAAGTAAACAAAGAGTACGTTCAACGTATTTATTTATTTATTTATTAATTAGAAGAAGGAAGTACTAAAACTAGATACAGTCGAAAATGCTACAAAAAGCAATACAAATGCGTGTATGTATCTAGATGTACGTACTAATGACAGATGTGTATACTTCTGTACTGATATGTACAAATCATCTTCGTCAAGGGTGGCAAGTTTTTAAAAATTCCAATAAAGGAGGAAGAGGAAGCGGAAAGTGAGACAGGGCAGGGAACCAACACGTGTCATGTGACTTCCACAATGACATAGGGCACAATGAAATTACTAGGGTAAAAATTATTGTTAATTTCCGAAGTTTGCGATAAAATCCACACTTTACACTGCTTAGCAGACAGCACAGAAACAACCCAGACAATTCGAAGGCGCATTTTTCCTACTAATATCTAAAAAGTATACTCCAACAGGAATCATATCGACGAACTCTCTGGAAAGAGACAACCAACCAACTCTGGCCCCATTGGATAGCAAACGCTCAATGCAATTAAAGATTCTAAAGCCCTTGAAAACATGCCAAAGCAGAAATATTATATATAGAAATAAGGTAAAACACGAAAAATTCAACTATGATTGCAACTAATAGTTTCACGATTTTTCGATCATCAGGCAATATCGTGAAACTATTAATTGCAATCATAGTTCTTATTTTTCATGTTTTATCTTAAGTATATTGGTCTGCTATATGCATTGAGCACTTTTTGATACGAATACACAAAATCACACNATCATATCGACGAACTCTCTGGAAAGAGACAACCAACCAACTCTGGCCCCATTGGATAGCAAACGCTCAATGCAATTAAAGATTCTAAAGCCCTTGAAAACATGCCAAAGCAGAAATATTATATATAGAAATAAGGTAAAACACGAAAAATTCAACTATGATTGCAACTAATAGTTTCACGATTTTTCGATCATCAGGCAATATCGTGAAACTATTAATTGCAATCATAGTTCTTATTTTTCATGTTTTATCTTAAGTATATTGGTCTGCTATATGCATTGAGCACTTTTTGATACGAATACACAAAATCACACACACACACACACACACACACACACACACACACACACACACACATATATATACTCAATCTGCAGACAGTACCGTTTCGCCCTTTGTGGGCTCATCAGTGCAGCACAGAGCTTCTGAGATGTCCATGTTGCCGGAGCAAACACAGCTTAAAGAGTTACTGTAGGATCCTGTCAGAGTGCTCAAACTACTCAAGAGCAGTGAACTCCGCATTACGCAAGCAACAGGTCCCCGAATTTCAGAGAGAGTGCTCATATATACATACATACATACATATATATATATATATATACATATATATATATATATATATATATGTACCTGGAAAAAGCGCACTGCAACACAATTTAAAGCAAATTTATGACCTACTAAGACCACGAGGTTCCCAAACAAATTACTGTTATTTCACAATTTGATCGTAAAAGAAATTCTATTAAGGTTTTCAGGTTTTCTGCCTTGGAGATAAGAGCATGTGGTTTGGTATATTGTGTGAGTGTAAGTGGACCTTTTATTCAATCTTCAAAAAATGAAAAAACAACTCTTGTAAATCTACTCGCCGACACTATATTTTAATTAAACTATTTCAATTATATATTAATATAAAATAATAAAGAAAAATAGATGGAACTTTTTATCATTTTATATTTTCTCCATCAATACAATTTTCATGATTGAAAATTCTAGATTAATTATGTTAGCCTCAAATATTAATAGTCAAATAAGGAGAGAGAGGAGAGATTCAGTCAGTATCTGATTCGGGGAATGAAATTGGGCCATTAGATTAATTAGATTGGGTAGGGTGGGTTGGTGTGGGGGAAAAAAGTCCTAGCCGGCATCCTTTGTGGCCTCCTTTTACCTTGACCATCATGCAATTTTTCTTTTCTTTGACAAACATGTGCTTTCTTGCGGGCATAGAAATCGGAGGGTTTGAATGCACTGTCTATTGTTTTGCCAGATATGTGAGAGACATGGTCCGTGCTTTTTCCTGGCTGTCAGAAACAGCGACTTTGACGATGTTACACACAGTTTAGTGCAGTCTTAAATTCTTATAAATTTAGACGGTTGCAGTATATTTTACGGTAGTGCTACCGGATCGAAACATGCGAAAGCTCAAATATTGAATATTTGAAATGTACGTGATCTGCTTGGGTTTGGTCCTATAAACGACGTGGCTTTATAAACCTTTTGAAAAAATCTTAGAATAGATTCTTTGAAAACAGGAGTGGAATCATGAAAGCCTGGACCGCTGCAAGCAAAAAACCTGTGGCCATAGTATTACTCACAGTAAATATCACAAAAAAGGCTATTTTCCTCGCAACAAATGTTTTGAAGAAAACCATATGATTCAAGCCAGGATGTCTGTGATTAACACCAAGATGATCTTTGCAAAATTTACAGGGGCTATCCAAGTAAACAAAAACACTGTCGCTGACTTCTCGGGAAAGTCTGACATTTTTGAAACTTAATTCAATTAAAAATTGAAACATTCAAATAGATTTCTTGTTTGTCTGTTTTGTTTGGTTGGTTGGTTTTTTGTTTGTTTTGTTTGTTTGTTTGTTTGTTTGTTTTGTTTGTTTGTTTGTTTTGCTTGTTTTGTTTGGTTGGTTTGGTTGGTTGGTTTGGTTGGTTGGTTTTTTTGTTTGTTTTGTTTGTTTGCTTTTTTGGAGGCGGAAGTTTTGAGGGGTTTGACAAAACCCCAGGCCCACATGCTTTCATATCCCTACAGAATGAAATAACATGTGGATTTTGGAGCGAAAAGTTATCCTTGAGCAATTTTATAGCACGTGCTTTTTGGCGGGGAAATATCAGCGATCATATGAACATTTACATTGCTTTCAGCAGCGCCAATACCAGAGGCAAATAAGTGGGATTGAAACAACGAGTGCCCCAGGAAAATACCCTTCAAAAATATTGTCAAGAAAAAATTACTAACTTCTAGACACCAAATTGACGTAATTAATATTTAAGTAGAATAAAAGCGGTACGATAAAAGTGACTTAACAGGGTAGTAGTTCTCTGCATGCAATTTTTGTTTAAGTGCTTACCTCGACCACTGCCACCGGCACCGATGTTTGTGTTCCCCGGGTGTGAATATCAGGACAAATGTCGATATCTCTATTAGGTTTTTTGTCCGTACATTCTGTATCTGAGATCGGTAGATCCACTACAAATTTAGTAAATATTTATAAATGATAAGGTTAATAATCTGCAATGAATATGGTTATTAAAGGTAGTTGCCTCTATAATGTAATTTGAGAGGCACAGTTATATTAAATTTTCTAACTATCTCTCTTGTAGTGATTCTAAAAAATGATTAATTTACACAACTACTGCTTTTGACACTATGCAAAAAAGCCACAAACGTATTTGCAACAAACCTACTCATTAATTTTCCTTGAAAGGGCTACATGAACTTTTCAGCAAATTGCTATCAATGGAGTTCAACTGACATCTGCCACTATCTTGTAATCATCAAAATTAGATTTTAAGTATTTGGCCATGACATCTTAACGAATATATAGCTAAGGAATAGAGATGATAATAAATAACTTGGTTGTTTAACCTCAAACTTTAAACGTCTCGGTTACAGTCGCTTTACTTAGCTTAGCAAAGAAAGAAACCATTGGCGTCATGATTCAGTTTTAACAATTCTTTACTTACCTGCTGTTTTCCAATACAATATTATTATCAACAGCTGAGGCTTTACTAATTTTTGTTTAACAGGTAATGGTATATACCTCTACACTGCAATTACATATAGGAATCCAATTTATATCTGGTGCTTCAATTAGACTTAAACTAATCAAGTCATTATTTTTCACATCTGACCTGATAAGTACATATACCTTCGTAACCCTAAAACAGTACTTCATGGCAAATCGAAGTATGGAACCATAGCGTGGTCGTTTTGGTGTTTTGGTAACAGAAATGGTAAGATTAAAGGTAAAGGTCACTTTGCTAGTTGGGAACGTAATTAATTGCAATATTTAAGGTAGCTATTTCATTTTCTTTGGAAAAGAACACGCCTGACCACATCCCAAATAACATATTTGGTGATGAATGGTTTGTGATACAGGCATGGATATCTTGGAAATAAACAACTAATGACACACACACACAAATATATATATTTATATATATATAATGTGTGCAGTGCATCTCTACAAAATTGAAATTAAAATTTCGACAAAGTAACAAAGCTTGATAACAGCTAGGAATCAACTTCAAACTAATCAACAACGTCTCGGACAACTTTTTTCGTCATGAACGTACTAGAAAGAAATTTTATTCGATATCTGAAGAATTTCTTGACCAGGTGACTTTCTGGCAACAGCTAACAATTTTTTAAATCTAAAGCTTCTCTGTCCAGGAGAAAGTCCAACCTTTTGATTACTCAGCAGCTATAAAAGACACATAACCTACGTCTCCTTGCAATTTTTTTTGACTATTCACTCAATATTCTCAACATATACCCATACATAAAATCAAAGCAGAAAAGCGAGGACTGACGCCTCGTAAACCCTGAAAGCTGCAAAAGCTACGAAGTTTGGGACCAGTGACGGTCAACAAACAAAATCAATTAATCAATTACTATGGCTTTATTAAAACTCGTGCACAAAGCTGCTAACTACTATTGAATTCTGTAGGCTGTACTTATTCGTGTGAAATGCCTCAAATGATTAGTCATGAGACACAATAAACTTCGTTGATCCCACGTTTAAACAACTAATTTTCCTAATCAAATTAGCTGTCTGTTTTGTGACAGTATTTCCCACAGACAAGAAAACTACAGTTACATTCTGGTCAAGCTCGGTATATACATATATATTGAATTGAACTTGTACTGACACAACAGAGAATTGTGTATAATTTCCCACCATGGAAAACAACCCAAACGTGTGCAGTAACATTCGAACTCCAGAGGTGAACAGTATTAATAGGTAAACAATAACACCGTAAGACTAAGGTACAATCAACTATTGGCCAATGGTTGATCATACGGTAGTCTTATTACGTATTATTATCGTTTTAAAGAGTTAGGCATTTATAGTTAATCTAATGTTTGCGTTGCTACCTGCGTGAAATTTTTTATCTAAGTAAATCTCTTAGCTTTTTAACACAGAGAGATATATATATTATATGTACGTGCACATATGTGTGTGAAATTACGCACCGATGGTTTTCTGGTCAAAGTCTCATAAAAAACTTTCTAAAATGCGGACACATAATTAGCGGGCACTCTAATTAACGGACAATATTTTTTGCACAAAATAGTCAATATGGCTTTTTTTTCTTTCCAATTAGTGGACAATACAAAAAAGTTAGGAGCCAGCGAACAAAAAATAGAGACGAATGAATATTTGTTTAAATATTTATTTCAAACACTTTGACACTTTGCAATCGACTTCGCTTTTCACAGCTTCAAGTTTCTTTACAGCCCAGCTTATTAACTTTTCTTGTCCATGTAAATGGTAAATTACTGGAATCTCCAGACCATAGCCACCTGCACGATTCAACCTCTTTCCAATAACTTCAGCCGTAATGGTAGTGTGTTTGGCACTCTTAAGAATAATAAACATATTTTTGAAATGTTTTGTGGCACGTGCCCAACAATGTTAGTTGATATTATATATGATGTTGATATTTATTCTTGTTGCAATTTTGTTATTTTTTCTTCTTTTAGTGTCTCAGTTCAACCCGATACCCACTAATTACCCATATTACACCTTTTAAATACAAAACTAGGGTCTATTTTCAAATTTGGGACTTACATTGCAAAACTTTACAAAAGGCGGACACTTCCTAATAGCGGACACCTTGCTCTTACACCGTTGGTGTCCGCTAATTAGAGAGGATATTGTAGTACCTGGTAAATCCCTCTGTTCAAGGAAATTCATAACTGGGTGGATTCTCTTTCAAATACATATACTTATGTTTACTCCAATCTAACCTACGGATGTGAGAGCTGGAGCTTGTACAAAGCATTTTGGGTGAAAGTAGAAGGCAAGCTGTTGAGATATGTCTCCTCCATAAAATGCTAAGAATAGCATGGGTAGAAAAAAGAAGTGAAGAAGAAGTGAAGCGGGGTACGAGTAAAATACAATTTTGTTAATACGTAAACGAACAGATACTTTTTGGACGAGTTAAAGTACCTACAAATTGAAGTACTGTGCCACAGTTAAGATTCTAATACAATGAGGAAACCTCCTGGGGGGGGGGGTCCGTGGGTTGCAATACTCTTAGGTTTATTCTTTCTAGACAGATTAAACGGATAACATCACCTAATCTATGCTGAATCAACCAAACATCCTGAAAGAGTGTTGCAACCAAAGGTGACATTTCTCGCAACTTTCTCGTATAATTTCCCCGTGTAACCTTGACTTTCCCGTATAATTTTGAATCTGGAATTCATTGTTAAAAATGGCTTCAAAAAGTATTGCCACCTCCGGATATACCACCGTCTGTCTGATACTCTGTTATCCGATACAGATTCGACTCCTACTTTTACGGCTTATTTTACTTATTTTGTCGTTTTTATTATGCTAATTGAGAAACACGACATTTGTCGAAACATCGTGCTTTGTCGTTGCTTGTACAACAAAGAAAAAGATACCGGGTAAAATATTTTCCATATTTTTAACTTCAAATTTTATGAATGTCCATTATCAAATTTCGGCTATGACGTTTTTCAGATATGTAATTTTCAGAATTTTGCAAGAATGTGAGCAACCATCTCTTCCTAGGTTTCCCCTTCCCCATTTTCAATGCGCTTGATCGACTCCTGTTCACACTAAATTTAGGTCCTCAGTATAACTACAACGTTCCTCAGTGATTCCGAAAACCTTGTCTATCAAGCTACCGAACAATGAGTAATTTTCAGAATTTTGCAACAATGTGGGCAATTATCTCTTCCTAGGTTTCCCCTTCCCCATTTGCAATGCGCTTGATCGAATCCTGTTCCCCCTAAATTTAGATCCTTAGTATAACTAAAACATTTCCTCTGTGATTCTGAAAACCTTGTCTATCAAGCCACCTAACATTACCTTGCAACCCTAAATATTGGAATTTGTTCATCCAAAATTAAGATTTTGACCTATTTTTAATAGTTTCCTAGTTAACTCATTTACCTGGGGCATCTGACAGGTTTAATTACCGATAGATATTACGACTTTCAGGTCAAAGCCCTAACCTTCAGGGTTGTTACTATCTCAATCCAAAGCGATATACGAAGACTATGTGAATGTGTTTACGAACATTTGTCAACTGGTAGGTTAATTGACGAATTGGGTTTTTTACTTGTTGTCTACACTGTGTGTGTAAAATGTGTGTAAAACCACACCATTAGACTTTACTTGATTTGTGAATGTTTATAAAACTATATAAATACAATAAAAATACTATTAAATACTATAAATTACTTTAATTTGAATTAATACATAAAAATGCAATTATAAGCAAATAATGGTTACTACTATTGTTATTTTCAACACTGTGCAACAATAATAAATCAGTACTGACTGATTTGTATTGGCTCTATTAATTCACGTAGGTCTCAAGTCCAGACTTCTGTGTGTGTGTGTGTGTGTGTGTGTGTGTCTGTGCGCGTGATTGTGTGTGCGCGCGTGTGTATAATATGCTTTCCTGCACCACAAATCACTGATCACGACTAACCACGTAATATGGGATGTTGCCACTTTTGTTGTTGATTAAAGAAAGCAAAATAGGTAGCTAAAATTTTTCAAATAATCATCTTCTAACACATTTTTACCCTTATTTAGCCCTATATCGGAATCATAATATCTGACTCCTATCTTCCCTAGCCAGGTTTCTTTTGTGAAGCATCTACTGTACATTTTTCTTTTGTTATCAGAATTCTAACTATACTTAATTCTTAATATGGTTTAGGTACCATTTTTAGGCTTTTTTTGAGCAACCTGGTGTTAAAAGGCCACAGCTGTTAAAAGGGATTATGCTCAAATCGGCAAAATCCGGGAAAATTCCTCCTTTTAAAGCTAGGGTATGGTACAAAGTATCCAACTACTGAAAATCAAACCTTCTATATTAAAAAACAATGTAATACACCCCGAGATAAATTTTACGGCATCCTTGCGCAGACTTAACAAGCTGGGAAATAGACAGGTCGGAATGATATACAAGGGACTTTAGCTGTATGTCAATTGAGTAAACAGAAGCCGACATGGTTAGCAACTTACAAAACTCACAATGTTGCCTCACGACATAACAATGTGATGTCATGTCGTGAGGCAACATTGTGGGTCTCGTTGGTACACAAACTTCTGATGACGCAATGAGCATTTTAACTATCCTGTGTGCAAAAAATGAATTTCTAAATCATACTTTTGATCAAAAGAATTGATTAATTCATATTCACTTGAATCGAACGGCAGTTCTCTCACATATTATATATATATATATATATCTTATATATTTCTTATATATTGCTTCTTTTAACTTTGTAAAAACAGTACAAACAGCTGCCGAGTCTCTTTTCTCTATAAACAAATACAGCAGGCAACCATACAAGCAAGATATCAGTATTTACCCAAGGTTACAGAATTGATGAGAGAGTTTTTGACAGAATTTTGCTTTCATGGACTTTAAACATACAAAATAAAGTTGTTTAAAAACTTTAAGCAAATTGGGGGCATGAACATTAGCCCTCTCGCCTTCTTGTAAATCCGAAGCTAACTGGGAAAAAGGCAAGTACAAAAGTTGAAAAACTTTTGTACTAAAAACGACTAAAAAAGGGTTTTAGCGTTCGTTTTATTTTAAAACTTTAAGACAAAATGCAACTGAATATCAATTATGTACCATACACTAATATATTTCATGTGTGTATATATATATTTTATTATATTATATTATTTTATATTATATTATACTATATGTATATTATAAAATATTAATACCAGTACCTTGGTGACTAATTCAAGTGTTTGCCCCTGTGATTTTTTACATAAAAATTAAATTGCAACATTCTCTAAGTTGACAAAGAAAGCGTTCTAATAATGTTACTTGGCAAAACTTTTAAAAATAAACGACAAAGCCACAGGAAACAAAACAAGAACAGAAGTCAATATTCACCTAAGCATACAATGTCTCTGACGGGAATTTTTTCTCTGATCTTTTTAATAAAAAAAATATTAACCAGCTACGTTCAATTTGGTGGTAAAGAAAGGCGTTATTCTCCCTGTAAATGAATCCCGACGAAAAAAACTGGCAATAGAAATCCAGAAAAGCCTATCACTGACAGTAACGGCTTGCAAACAAAAAGACAAAAGTTCATTATCCCCACGCAATTGTTTTACACTTGTTTACCCTTTTACGCAATATAATATGTCCTAGACTCATCTCTTTCAATCCCTTACATTCTAATCACTATGTTTTTTTATGCTGAAGAGATACGCGATTAAAAATTGACGGCGGTATAAATACTACTGATTACATATACCATCCTACTCGTCTCTAACAAAGAAACAGCCTTCTTATAAATGTAGGAGAGCCTCATTGTAAAAATCAATTAACACTATGCTAAAAGAAAGGAAGACGACAACAATAGGAATCTAGAAAAGGCTTTGACATAACGTTTTGACAAAAACAAATCAAATACGCGGAAGAAAGGTCTGAATACCGCACGCAACCATATAATACATATGGGCGGCCCGCAAAAGGTTAATTGACAATGGATTTAAGTTGTGAGGGCATTGATATGCAAAAACGTCATTTTTAGACTTTGCCTGCGCCTTCTCTGTTTGATTTTAAGCTTTTAGGTGGAAAGAGAATTAACTTTCGGAACTTCAATATCTTTACGGCGATAACTGTCAAATCCTATATGTAAGACATTCCAGCCTTTCTTTTAAAGAAATGACCTCCTCTGGTATTCTTGATGTTGCCTCTTTGATTCTGTTAAACAAGGAACTTTTTCAGAAAATAAGTACTTGAATTGACAAAGTGTGTACTTTTCTCATTTACTAAGAAATGGTCTACAGAATACAACAACTTTCTGCAAACTTGTAATAAAAAAAATGGAAGGCTTTATCTGGCAAGCTCAATGGCTTCAAAACTAAAGGCAATGGGGGCTTCAACAATAAGCTCCATTCCATTTCAACAATTTTTCTTTCTTTCTTGCCTTCTGTTTCTGCCTGTTTCTCCATCTGTCTGTCTATTTGTCTCCGTCTGTCTGCCTCTTTCTCTCTCTCTCAAACTTGTAATAAAAAAATGGAAGGCTTTCTCTGGCAAGCTCAATGGCTTCAAAACTAAAGGCAATGGGGGCTTCAACAATAAGCTCCATTCCACTTCATCAATTTTTCTTTCTTTCTTGCCTTCTGTTTCTGTCTGTTTCTCCATCTGTCTGTCTATTTGTCTCCGTCTGTCTGCCTCTTTCTCTCTCTCTTCCTCTGTGTAATCAATCAATTAACCAATCTATCTGGGAGCCCACTTATTTATTGGGAATGAAAAGCAAATGAAAATAGCGCGCGAAAAACCGGGCAAATTGCCAAGAGGGCTTTTGTACACATTGTTAAGGTTAACTACATCTGCTGTTCCACTGATAAGGTTCTCCAAACGTAAACTGGGCAATAATCCACAAAATAACCACGTTTCTAAACTACGATTAATGTCAACACAACATCATCACAAACTTTAAACTATTAATTTTTCAAAGTTCACCCGTTTATCTCAAAGTTTCCTAGCAAACAACTGCGTAATGCCACCATTAAAGCTGAGTGAGTGGGAGACGGAAAACCCATGTCGTACTACCCTGCCAAATCCATGTTTAATGAAAAAGAACAAAAAAATATCTCTTCTGTAGTGAGGGCAACAAGTCATAGGCTTTTTTACAAGTTCAAAAAAAGCTGTCTTTCCCTCTTAAAAATAGTTTAAGCAAGTACGAACAAGTCATTTTCGACCTGACCGTTACCATGTAAAAAAGAAATAAATACAAGACTGATACTAGCCTGCTGGGCATTTACAGGGTGAACAGTTACACAGGTTAAAATAATATATGTAAAACAACGATAAGAGCTTGATACTAGTGATAAATACAATTGCAGATAAGTGATAGTGCCTGGGTACCAATAAAATATCAAAGCAAAGGTAACATTTCGAAATGTTAGATCTTTATTAAGTTTGACTTGACAACGCCCACTAAAGCCGAAACAGCATGTGTAGGTGGGAAAAGTACGCGCAAGTCAAAATAGTATGTGTATGTGGAAATAGTACGCGCAAGTCAAAATAGTATGTGCATGTGGAAATAGTACATGCATTTGGAAAAAGTACGTGCATATGGAAAAGACACGTGCACTTGGAAACCACGTGCATGTGAAAAAAACATGTGAAGAAGTAAACTGCAAGTACAAATGGAAAGAGTCTACAAACGGAAAAAACTCGTGCATGTGAAAGATGAAATAAAAGTGATACTGGCTTGGAAAAAAGAGTTGACAGCTTTTTGGTCAGTGCAGATCGCTATGATGGCCACTGATATTGCTTTCAATTACCTTAAGATTTTAGAAGTTTCTAACTCAATTCACTGCCTTGAATGGTTATCGAATCAAGTAACCTCTACATGCGAGTTAATCATGGAGAGCTTTCAAAAAAACTGCCATGCGATAAGGCATTATGATCGTATATGCACAAAAATATTTTTACTGATCCAGTTGCTTGCCATTTTTTTGTGTATATTATTGTATCCATCTTGTATAAATTATTAATAATAAATAATATTAATAATAATAATAATAATAATAATAATAATAATAATAATAATAAAATAATAATAAAAATTGAAGAAGGAAATAGTAAAGAGAAAAAATTGGACAGCTCCAGGAGTAGATGGTATACAAAACTTTTGGTGGAAGAAGTTCGAACCTGCACAAAAAGCACTGGGAAGAGCGTTTATGGATACTTATAGGAACACAAGGATGATACCAGAGTGGTGGCCCTCAGGAAGAACGGTGTTAATACCAAAGACAAGAAACCTGAGTGATGAAAAGAACTATCGCCCAATAACATGTCTTAATACATCGTACAAAATTCTTACAGGATTAGTAGCAAAGTACATGAGAGAACACACAATGATCAATGAGATTTGGGACAAAGGACAGCTTGGAGCAGTGGAAGGGGTGCTAGGAACAGTGGACCAATTGATAATTGATCGATGCATAAT
>RDPX01000579.1:99483-124242 GCA_003991215.1 Morbakka virulenta | reverse complement strand
AGCAGCTTGAACATCCACTTTGTGGTTTGTCTGAGATTCTCAGACAGGCAGTTACCCTCCTTCCTCACACATTCTAAAATGCTGATCAGGCCTTTTCCAACTTCCTTTCTTGGCAGGTACAGTCTTGCTACATTAGTTTTGGTTTAAATTAATTTTCTTTTCAATAGCCAATTAAATACATACAATTAACCAAATAAAATTTAACTACCAAATTTTGCTTGTTAACAAACAACACAAAAATACATAAATTATGCATTTTCCTTGCCTTGTATGAGGCCAGAAAACAATATTTTCAATGTTCATTAACAGCATCCTTTGTATTTCACTAGCAATTTTGTTCATAAGTTTATGATTTTCAAATACCTTTTAAAGAACAATCTTTAACGCTTTCATTTCTCATCCTAGTATACCAATTATCAGGGGACCAGTAATATTGTAACCAAGACCCCTCTCCTTTGTTTTGAATGACAACTATTTATATATGCTTATTTTTCCATCCTCTTTGCATCAATTATGTTGCTGCAGGTTTGCCCTGTCACATATCAATATCTTTATTCCTTGTTTCATTTCAAGGATAAAATCTGACTATCTTAAGGGTGTCATCTTGCACAGGTGGAACTCGAAGTCACACACCAACTTCACCCTGTCATTTTCCTCTGCCCCATTGCTGGTTATACCATACATCTTGGCCAATTAAATTGTACTCCTTTGTCTATGACACTGCTACAATCATCAATGTTTGGTTGTGTCTGGATAAGTATTCACTATTAGCTAGCTTCTGATATCCAGGTACTAGGTGTTCCACTGTTTCATCATGTTGGAAACATACTCTACATCTCCTGTTTTGCACAAATCCTCTTATTTGTTTTCAAGATCTAGTTTCAACCATCTGCTCCAACATCATCATTATAGCAGGTGTCTTTCTTGGATTGATGTTCTGGGATAACCACAAATGACATCCTTGTTCTTGGTCTTTATTGACATTGCTTTGCTTTTGTTTTGCTTCATAGATCTTGATTCTTCTAGCTTTAGCACCCTTCTTTGACTTCCTTTTCAACTTCTTCTGGGCTGGCTTCCACCCTCCTTTAATTATTTCCCCTTGAATCAATATTCTGTCTTCCTGAAAATGGATTCTTGTCCTTCTTGTCCAATATATGATATGAATTTATTTCTATCTTTTGCCTTTAACCCACTCAAAGACTTTCGTATTTTTTATCCCATCTGCTTGCTCTAATCCAAGGAACTTGTATATTTTATTATTGTTCAGATCCATTAAATTTCATTCACTCTTTAAGCATGTACAGTCCTTCATCTCTCACTTTGTCTCATTTCTTTTTACACACTCTTTCAATGGCAGCTAATGCAATATCTATGATTAAACCACTTATTATAATTATAGCAACTGTTTTACATTAATTATAGCAATTGTTTTACTATGTGTTTTACCTTAGTATTTCATTACTAATACATTAGTCAAAATAACCAGATTGTACTTTGGTGTACAACAAGAAGGCATACATTCACAAGTGCTGTCTTTCTCTTTGTCTTAGTCTCTGTTTTTCAATACCTTAAAATTCTAAGTTAATACTATCTCAAAAGAACAACCTATTCACTACTATTATTACTGTTACTGATCAATACTTTCCTGGTTCTTCTGTTAAGAAGATTCAACTTGTCCTTTCTCCAACTGATCACCCCCAGCTCCATATCTCAAAAGAGATACCGCTCAACTATTAATTGCTTGATTTTATTCCAGCCATTCAGTTTCATCTAGCATGTCTAAAGTATCCATTTCTAAACATGTCCTTTATCTTAATTTCTTTGACCTTATCAGCCTCGATTATTCCTAGGTACTTATACCCTTCCTCAGTTGTCTCCTTAATAACCACACCATCACTCAATCTAATGCCTTCAGTCTTGCTCAACTTCCCTCTCTTCAAAATCAATACACTGCACTTTTGAATCTTGATATCCTTGCTGATAGCATGTACTGTAGATGCAAGGTTATTAACTTCCTTTTCATTCTTTGCAAACAATTTTAGGTCATCCATAAAAAGCAGGCAATTTTCTTTGCATTTCCTAATGTATATACAGCTGATATCGTTTTAAGGACTGATGACAAAGGCACCATGCAAATGACAAATAATCAAGGTAACTGACTGTGTCCTTGGAATATTCCTTTTCTGATATCAACTTCTCAAGTGACTTGCTGCATGTAGTCAGTTCAGTCTTTCAATTCCTCATCGTTCCCTCAATAAGTTGTACTGTATTGTCTGAGATGATAATAAATTTCATGCACTCAAGAATCTTGAAGTACTGGACCATGTCATAGGTCTTCTTGTAATTGACCCATGCCATGGCCAGATTCTTATGTTTTCTCTTGCTGTCTGCAAAGATGGCTTTATCAATGATGAGTTGGTTCTTTGTTCCCCTAGAGTTTTATCTACATCCCTTCTGCTCATCTTGTAGAACACTATTTTCATCAAGATACTTGTACATTACATCAGATATGATGCTAGTTAAAAGTTTCCATATGAGTGGCAAGCATAAATTGATCTAAAGTTCCCAACTTTGTTTCCTTTAGTTTTGACTTTTTGGCACAAAACACAAAGGTACCTCTGTCCCATTATTTATCATATTATTCACATGCAATGCAACTGTGAAAATTGCATTTGATTAATCTAGGTTAGTCTTTTCAACCAATATCCCTGAACTAGGTTAGGGACTGGAGCTTTCCAATTTGGAAGCTTTTTACATTGCCCCTTTACTTAATTCTAAATGATTGTGAGCAGTTTCTGTTGGTATTCTCCTTTTTCTTCCCCAAGCTCTCTTAAGCCATTCTCCATCACACTCATGGGCAAATGTTAGACCAAAACTGCTTGTTTTCTTTAGCATTTTGTACAGCATCATTCACTTTTTCTTCTCCATTAAGTTCTTTGTATACTTCTTTATGGTTAAACAGCCTGTTGACTCTATATTGCTTAATTCTTTGTTCATAATGTCTAAGCTTGACAAATTTTGCATTGAGTCACTGTTTTAATTCCTCAATCACGACACTCAGCCCTTTGCAATTTATTTTATACTTCTTTTCTAGCTCAGTGTATTTCCTTTTCTTTAAATTTTCATCATTTCTCTTTCTTTCAAGAATATTAATACTAAGCAGTGGACTCATTAATTCTTCTCTTCCACCAAGGATCTTTCTTTGTTCTCCTAAGATAGAAGTCCTAACTTTCTCTCTATAGAGATTATTACTGCTTTCATCAAGTTATTTGTACCAGTTACTGAATTAGTCTTAATGTCACCAATAATTGCATTGGGTTTTCCCATCAATTCAGACAACCTTTTTCTATCTACATTTCAAAACCCTGGTAAGTATTGATCAGTCTTGCTGTTTGCTAAAATTTTGTAAATTTTCCAAAACAGTTCCCTTTTCTCCTGGGTTCTATTGCTTGTTTCACCTGCAACAAAGTTCTCAGTTTCTTCTACTGCATTCACTACATTGTATTTATTAGTGCTGCCTCCCTCAGATTCAGTTTCTTTCAACCCCTTTATCATTTTTATCATATTTGTAAACTTTTCTTTTTATAATTTCAATCTGAATAGCTGACTAGAACTCGTTCTTGTGTATTGTTCTTGCCCAAACACAAAAATCACTGATGTCAAATAACCCTCTATCTTTCAAGATTCAATGCAGTCATTGTCAATATCCTCTTCTGGGTTTACCAATCTAATCAACTGACTTGTTTATGGAACAACACTTGATCACAAGCACATTCCTCCACTTTCTCTTTGCAGTTGCAGGGTGATGAATGGGTCCACACTGGTGCACCACTGGACACCTGCTGGGTGTGGCACCTTCGCATAAAGTTCCAGTACCATCCACAATGCTATTTTCAATCTCTTGGCTTATCATTTCACATTTATAATGAAGGTAGTGGTGATAAGGTATCACAACCACAAGCATTTCTATTGAGACACTATCTCTGGGGAAGACATTAACCAAAGTTGAAGATCCAACCCTGTCCACAAGATACAGTTTCAACCCACCAGATGTAAACTTGGTATTTACAACTGTAGTTGGTTTGTTCCTTGGAATTTTCCTTCTTCTAGGATGGTTGCCAACCAAGGCTGATGACTTCATCCTGGCCAGAAACAGGCAAGGGACAGACTTAACTCTGCCAGATGTGAACCTAGTATTTAAAGGTCTCGGAGTAGGCTAATGGGTACTACACCTTGTCCAAAAGTGACCTGGAGGTAGTTGTGGGAATGGGTAACCTCATTCACCCACATCAAAATTCCACAACCAGATACAGTTTATTATATGCAGGCCAAAGAATAATAATTATAATAATAATAAACAAAGTTCATGTCCAGCATGACAGCCTGCACAGGGAGATGGTATTCACCTGCCGGACGAGAAAACTTAACCCCGGCTACTGACCAGTAGCTTTAGAGGTTAAGCACCTTCCTCAATATGTTGGTAGTTCCAATGATGGTAGATGTTTGGAGTCCACCCAAGACATCAGGGATGCCTAACTCTTTCAAACTGCGCTCCAAGAGCTTCATCACCACTCCTAAGCTTCCCACGACGATTGGGACAACGCTGGTACATACACTATGTAACTTTCGGATTTGTTGGGCCAAGGGAGAATACTTAGTGACCTTTTCTTCTTCTTTAGCTGTCACATTTCGATCGGAAGGCACAGCAAAATCTACAACCAGCCATCTCTTCTTAGTGCGTTCAACAACAACAACATCCGGACGATTACATTCCACCTGTTGCATTGTCTCCAATAATAATAATAATAATAATAATAATAATAATAATAATAATAATAAACCCTACCCCTGAGTCCCATGTGGGCTCGTATGGCTCCTCCACTCAATAATAATAATTATTATTATCACTTTTATTATTATTTATGAAATGAATATTTATACAGATAGAATATATCAGAAACATGTATAGTAGCAATTCCTTTGATTAAGTTTATGGTACTTTTTGTAGAACTCAAACAATGACATTAATGAATGGACTCACTTGAATCTGTGGAAAGAATTTGTACAATTATTCAATAAACATTGAACATAAAAAGCCAACACTTAGGTGAGCAGTCAGCTGGAACGCGATGGGGTATCAGACACTTAAAAAGCAGGTAAGAGCAAATATAATCCTTTTTTAGTTTCTGTATGTCTTGATTGTTTGAGCCAGCAAACTAATGGTACAAAATGGGTCTACCAGGGTCGATGATTTTCATAGAATTTTATTACATAGCATATCTTGCTTATTAATTTTAATTTCGTGACCAAGAATGAAGAATAAAAGATAGTGGATGCACAATATTTCAAAACAAAAGAAAAGTCAAAATACTTGGTCAGATCATTACATGCAGAATTAAACACGTGTAATGATTACAATTATTGAACTTATGGTGGCATATGGAATCCACTAAAGATCAAAAGAAATTACTTATACTTTACAAATTCTGGACAGAATTCAGAAGTCGTGTTAAATCCTGGACCAGAGAATATGTCTTTGGTTTGAATAAATTTCATATCTGTTAGATCTTGTTTTTAATCATATGTTGTTTGATTCACTGCTATTCTGCTTTGATCAACTACACTCTTTCGTGGCAAAACGATCGAGATCAGGGGAAAAAATGGTTTGAGATAAAAAATGCCACACGAATCAGAAATATTGGAATTAGTTTCATATGGTATGATTTTCAAAATAGACAAATATTGAAAAATTGTACCATTTGGAAAAATCTGAGGAAGTCACTGTGATCACTGTGTACATACATATCTATGCATATATGTATATATATATATGTATATATATATTTATTTTTTTTTATATACCATACAGGTATAGGAAAATGGTATGTTTCATGAGTTTCCTAGCAAATAATAACATTCTTTATGGATTTCAATGCAATTTAATACTGGTCTTAACTTACATATTCCATATCAACAATATTAGATAAAAACTCGTATTACAATATTTGTCTATTATAGTAGTGGTAGTAGTAGTATGAGTAATAGTACGATATTTAAACAATGATGAGGATACTTCATTGTGAAATTAATACTGGTGTTGAAGATAATGGTGAGGATAGAAGGGAATGAGGAACAAAATGAATAATGATGATGACGGGGATACTAATCGTAATAAGTGCTACTACTGCAATGTAGTCAGTCATGAGACCCGATTAATGATGCTGTGGTGATCATGATTACGATAATCATCAATACTATGCATACGTGAAAAGCAGTAATGATGCCTGGGCTATAGACAGTTATGAGGTGCATAACTTGAGAAATGATGATGATACAGCTGATAATCATAGAGTATAACATCAATGACGTTTTCGATCTGCGTCACAAAGTTAATAACAATCGAGTATGTCGCTGAGAGTAGAGGTTGAAAACTGATTGTATCGTGAATGTTAAGTTTGAAAATAAACTCATAATGATAGCAATGATCGTGTTAACGGAGCAAAACTCAAAAGTATAATCAAGAAACAGTTGATAATAATGAGTACAACTTTCATATCTTTAGTTTGACATTCCTAACGTAATACAATCGATCTCTATTTGTATTCTCCCTTAGACTGGCCACTTTCGAGATGATTCAAGCTCTCTCATAATTGTATATATGTTAGAAAAAAGCTCAACTTACCTTCAGGTTCAGATCGCGAGGTCACAGTATCATAATCAATATCAAGATTCCCTACATGGGAAAGAAAAAAAACAAACATTTTTGACACTACCTTACTATGACAAAACTTAGTGTCCACCTATTTGTTCAGTGAAAACAGAACAGCGAAGACTTTCGATGAAACCCAGAAAAATGTCACCTACCATGTTTACTACACGACTTTCCCATTTCAAAAAAAAAAAAGACCCAGCTTGTTTATGACAATCCCAATAATGTTACTGAACCCTGATCACTTATCAATCCATGAAATGTTTGATTTAATTAAAAATAAGTTCCATTGGATCCTGAAGGAGCGAGTTTGGAAAATACTGATGTCTCAAGGCTTACTGCTTTTTCCTTTTTTTGCTCTGAACTTTGTTATATTAATTGGTGAAACCTCAATGCCACAAAGGCACCGCTTAGTCGCCGCCATATCTACAATTGTGAATGCGGCGTTTCTCAAGAGTGGACGGCCAGGACTTACAAGTTTTTTAGACGGGGGTACACAGTCAATTACCCCTAAAAAGCTTTGACTTTTCCGCTTTTCACTTCGTCATTTAAGGTTTTATTTTAATTTACAAGACAACGAATTCAAGCAGAGTATGACTTCGCTAATGAAATGAACAAATACAACCGGGGGTAACATTACTACAAAAAATTTAAACAAACATTGTTTTTTCTGTGTGAGAAACTTGAAAACCTTCATTTTTTATTCTCATGGGAAAAAATCAACAGTTTATGACGAAATTAATCTAAAAATTTCACTGGCTAGTTAATCAAGTAAGCGGATATAAATAACGTGAAAAGGAGCAAGAGAAATATTCCAGGAACAAGAATCGGCTCTTCTATTTGAATGTTTATCGGCATTTTGGGTCTGACGTACCGACGCATTGTTCTTTTTTGGAAGAATTTGCCGACAAATTTTTCATCCGGGGGTATCATTACCAGAACACAGGTTCAAATAACCCTCAAAGTTACATTTCAGTGAGGTTTGTTTGGCTAAAATTTAAATCCGGGTAAAGTTATTAAACAGATAAAAAGTTTTAAATGTCCCCTTTCAGAAAATAAAGATTTAATTCCAGTCAAAGAAGATCGCTACCAAAAATATCCCCCAAGAAGACTAGGTCTTGACCCAGCCTTGCTGTGCTTCCCCCCCCCAAAAAAACCCCACACAGCCCAACTCCAAGCACCACCAATAAGTGCTCTATTTACCCATAGTTAATACCCAAAGCTAAAAAACAACAAAGAAACAAAAACCCCAAAACACCTTATCGACAACAGATCTTTAAAATGGATTTTTGGAACCACTGAAACATTAAATTAAACATTTAGCCTTTGATTTGAAAAAAGCATAACAAAATAAGAAAAATATATAAATATAAATATATACAAGTATAAATATAAATATAATAATTTATTTCTTATCTATTTTACATTGCAGTTTGCTTTGACTTTATCTAACGCAATGTTTTACCGTTTCGCCTTATGACCATTATGGAAATAAGGTCAGTTTGACCTTTTAATGTTATCCCTGCCACTTCAGTTAGGGGTGATCAGTCATTATTTTAACTGAAATTGTAATATTATTATGCAACATTCTTTTTAGTATTAATTTATACAAAAGTTTGTAAATTAACTTTAAATTGTAATTTACTGACTTTCTAGGCCTTTCTTTTTTAAAACATTTGTAAACATTTTTCACTTTATGTTTGTGGCAAATAAAAACTTACTTACTTACTTACTTACTTAGAGTAAGAAAAATTCTCAATTGGTAGCTTTCAACGAGGTGTATTACTGGCAATTGAGACCAAGGTGAATCACCTTTACACAGCCTTTTTCAATAACGTAAAAACTGACAAAAATTCCACTCTTTTGTATGTAACAGACAAAACATAAAACCCGCATAGTTCTTAATCAAAACTAAGAATACTATCAACTCTTGTGTTTCCAATTGCAACATATGGTTGTGAATGCTGGGCTACAAAAAAGACTGACGAAAAAAGATTCCAAACGTTTGAGATTTGGTGTTACAGGAGGATTTTAGGAATCAGTTGGACTGAAAAGAAAACAAAAGCATGGATTTTAGAAAAGGTTGGCGGATCAACACTTTGGAGCTCCATTTGTGAAAGGAAATTAACATTTATTGGTCACTTTGCAAGAAGTACGGCTATTGGACATGATATATCAGCAGGAATTATTGAAGAATTGGAGAAAGAGAGATTTTACAACAAATAGAATGAAAGCTTGTTGAATCTGGAACTCAAGAACCAATAAATTTAAAGAATTTTGATCGTATATAGTTAGGGAAAAGACTGAAATTGTAAACAGAGTTATCGATAAAATAACAACAAACAACATCACAGAGACTAATTTTTAGTTTGAGCAGGAGCTAGTGTAGTAAATGATCTGTTTGAGGCAACTAAATTAAACAGAGAGTACAAGATACCATGTTGGTAAAGAAAAATGAAAAACCAGATAACAATTCCAAGAAACAAATCAGCAGGCCCGAAGAATGGAAAAAATTAAAGAACAACAAGAAGAAGCAAAGGCTTGAAGGAAAATACCACGTAAATGCAAAAAGCTTAAAAACTGTGACAGAGGAACTGAAACAGAAAATAGTGAAAGCAAAGAAAACCAAGATACAGAGTTATGATCAGAGAAGTAACCAATATCGACAAAACAGGCTATTTACGTCATACAAAAAACGTCTCTTTGAAGAGATTGATTGAGTACTTCGAAATGGAAGTGTAATTCCAGATGCAGAAGAGAGCAAAAATTTCTGGAGAAGTCTTTAGGACAATGAGATAAAACACAACGAAAAGGCTGGATACCTTGTGAGGTCCGATCGGTTACCCCTTCTATATTCAAGCAATGTTCTCTAATCTCACCGACATATGAACGGAACCGACAAACTATATGAACTTTGGGATGGGTTTTGTCGATGGTGCCATCAACCATTATTGTAAAAAGTTTCGCTTGAGATACTGGTTTACATACTGATTGCTTTATAAGTGTTGCTAAAACTAATATGACCTCATTCTGAATCTCCATGTATGTGTGTTTGCTATTTTGGTTTTGTCGCTTATGTACACCCTTCCACTCAGGTTCCAAAGAGAAAACCAGCTGAGAAAATTTCCTCAGGTGCAAACCATCTCTGTTGCCAATAATAATTTCAGACTTACCACAAAATGCCATCCTATTTCCAGGTAGAAATTTTAAACATAAAGGCCGCACACAGGCATTTTTTTTGCTCGGTTATTTGAGGTTATTTGAGTCACAGATTCTTTTCTCTTCACTTTTTCATCGTTACCTAACTTTCAGGTTACAAGCAAATCTTGTAATTTTTCAGTCACGGATTCCAGTCCTTGTGAATGTTTTCTTAAAAAGTACTTTGCAAGGACGTTCTCCAGGAAATACAAAACCAACATCCATGTCTTGATTTTACTCAAGCTATTTTTATGTACCAAGCCAGCTCTTAATAATAGAGCTATTTGTACCTCCCAAATTTCATTTTGGATAAGATGCCTGTAAAGGTTGGCATGGATCTTCTGTATTATCAAAGAATAAAGCAATGCTTAATGAAGACGCCGTGTTTGATGTACATAAAATGTTCGACACATGGTCACCAAGATCAAGACTAACATTAGTTTTAAATTGAGATGACATAACTGAGGATGCCATAACATCGTTAACTGATACATTCAGGTCTCGTATTTCTACGAATTCGCTTGTCTTATTTTTGGGGTCATAGTCTGACAAATTAGAATAGCATGATAAACATAATGAGACTTCTCATTCTTGCAGGGAATCAGCTAACTGTCTCGTAATGGCAAAAATTGACTTTCATCAAAATCCCTGGATACCTTCTCCCAGTTAAAAAGATAGACCGATGATATAAAAATTCGCAGGCAACTTTTCAGACGCCCCAAAACGCTTGTATCCTCTTGCCCAGGGATGGCAATTGCCACCTGGTGTCATCCCATAGCTACGGGTTTGCCCTTGAACCGAGACTAAAACAAGTAGGAGAGTGCAGATTCATAGTAAGACAGTTCTGGTTCTATACTGATGATGACTTTCTTCATATTTTTATGTTCTCTAAGGCAAGTCTCAAGGGAATTGTTTGTAATTCTGACCTCCATGTTGTTGGCTATTTCTATTTGTTTCGTCTAGAGTGATACTCATCTTCATGGTCATGCTATCTATACCCTACAGGATCTTCTAGTCCTTAGAGTATAAGAACTTGATTCTAAAGAAAAGCCCTTCACATACTTTAGATAATTCCTTTATCAGACCATTTGCTACCTATATTTTCGTATTAACCTCACACTTTTGAATCTTGCTCAGTAATTGTAGCAGCATCAGAATCGATTGAAAAGGCTCTGGGCAAGTACCCCCTTTTAACATCGTTGTCTTTGGTAACTTCAGTGATCATCAGATATCCTGGTTGACTTCTTTGAAGCATACTAATAGATCAAAAGAACTCTGATCAAGCACCTCATTTTAACATCTTTGTCTTTGATGACTTCAGTGATCATCAGATAACCTGGTTGACTTCTTTGAAACATATTAATAGATGAAAAGAATTCTGGGCAAGCACCCCATTTTAACATCTTTGTCTTTGGTGACTTCAGTGATCATCAGATATCCTGGTTGACTTCTTTGAAGCATACTAATAGATCAAAAGAACTCTGATCAAGCACCCCCTTTTAACATCTGTGTCTTTGGTGATTTCAGTGATCATCAGATGTCCTGGTTGACACCTTTGAAGCATACTAATAGATCAAAAGAAGTTAGAGACAACTCGCTCTTGCCCATGATCTTGTACAGCTTGTGAATTTTCAACAACATTTTCTGATTTAGATTCAGGAGAAACGTCTTGTTTTTTTGGATCTCCTGATGATATTGTTGTCACTGTAGAGGTTAAGACAAATTTTTCAAGTCCTGAAAACAAGTCACATCATTGTAAGAATTCTGAATTTGCTCAGGATGATTGTGACATTTTTTTCAATTTTGTTTTAACATTTCTTAAGAATTACCCCTTCTGGGCTTCTGTTGCTGGAACTGAATTCACAGATTGGATTAAGCTTGGTAGCGACACACTGGTGCCTTGATGTGGTTAATTTGAGAAATTTGCCAAGAGTGGATTTTCTGGGTCTTAACAATGTCGAAGATATTATTATAATATTTGTAGATATGAGCTCCATGTAAACTAAAATATCATGCTTTAAATGAGAAATGTATATCTGAATCAATATTTAATAGACAACTTTTAAAAATCTCGAACCTTTTTTACAATAATTAATATACAGGCATGGATTCTCACCTGACATCTGATAACTGAGGGGCCTTTTTTGGTTCAAAGTGAAAATAAGTTGATATTTTTGTTTACTTCATATAAGTATCCCACTGAACCTCCTTGGAATATTCTAAGGCAAAGGATTATATCAGACAAAACAATGGACGGGAAAAAATTTAAAGCGCTGTGATCTAGTGGATGGTGATGGTATCAACATGTTTCCACAAAGTAAAAATCTTACACATTTTTTCCCCTGAAATCCTTAGATAATGCATTCCCGACTTCATGTTTTGTTCTTTGGAATGTATATTTGTAAGGTGTAAGTATTTGATTGTGTGTCTGCAGTCTACCTTGGGGAAGAACAAGAAGAATATGTCTGCCAGAAATAAGTTATGGCCGTGTCCTGGAATTAATTTCTTAGAACAAAATACCTGTCATGAAATACGATTCAGAAAACTGTGTGATTCGTTTATCTACATTTATCCTCTTCTTTTCTTCTTCTTCTCTTCTTCCTCCTCTTCTCCTCCTCCTCCCTCTTCTTCAATCAGCCTTGTTCTAACTTTAGGCAGGATCGTACGTACGGTGGACACTTTCTTCTCAATATTTATGTATTTCTACTATTCTGTAACCTATCTGGAACCGAAATTGTACAGTAGTTATCCTTGATTTGATATGGTAAGATAAGTTTGAAAAAGGCATGCTTTTGCTTTTAGTTTTATGAAGTAGATGTTAAAAACGACTTACGTTTGAGGCATATGCTGAGTTGTTCCAAACAGACTGAAAATGATGATAAAACTCACATGTTGTTTGCTCTCTTGATTGTTACCTTTGACAGCTCTTGCATAACATATTTTTTATTTTCACAACAGATTCGACCTGTTCCAGAAAAAGTGAAAGTACTGTTTAATTCGAATATTCATGTGTTTATCTTTCTGCATGCTACTAAGATGCTGCATCCAACAGGTTTGTTTGTTGTGTTAAGCTAGTATTTATTAGCTGTGACTAGCTGCTTTAAGACTTCACATTTCCTGTTCGGAAAAAACTTTGTTTTAAAGCACTGTCACGAAGCAGTTTAGAGTAGGTATGGATTTTTTAAATTAGGAGCACAGCGTTCTACTTTTTTAGATTATCATTTCAGGAAAAGGACTTGTGTTTTGTTTCTATTTTGAAATTATTGGGTGTGCTTGCTTACAAATATACATTCCAAAGAACAAAACATGAAGTCGGGAATGCATTATCTAAGGATTTCAGGGGGAAAAATGTGTAAGATTTTTACTTTAAAATAAAATGGATATTGTCAAATAATCTTTATATCCTGCAAAACTTATCGCAAATTAAAAATTATTACTTCATTTATTTTGGCCAAAAATTCTTTTATTAGCAAACAAATGGACCAGAACGACCGAATATAAAAGTGTGTGAGGCTGGTTGTCATCACTGCAGAAGCCAAAGAAAAGATTTAGGAAACTTGCCACATTTTGTGATTGGATAACGACAACAATGAGTATTGGAGAAAGGCCGCTATATTTTGCGACTGGTTGTTTAAAGCAACAGATGACCATACACAAATCCTTCTTTATACAAAAAAAAGGAGGCGATGAAAGTTGAACATGAATTGCCTTCAATGCTCCCAAATGGAAGGCATACCCATCTCTGCCAATTAGTTTATACTCTTTTAGCTCCTACTTTGTACTGCATTCATGGTTCTACAGTAGATGCTGTGCTAAAACCGAATCACAATTTAAAAAAATTTTTTTGTACAGTCCTTGCATTTTCCTTTTGGCTGAGGTCGATTATCATAAATTTTTTCTCTGCAAATATTAAACACATGTTGTTTTATTCTATTGTTCAGTCTCAGGGACGTACGCCTTACTGTTTTTACTTTTAAGATCATTAGAAAATGGAAAAAGCTAAAAAAGGTTTGAAGCAAAGCGTTTTTATTTCAAAAATCGAGAGGTACTTGTGAGTTAAGTGTTGATTTTAAAACCAGCTCAGTTTGCTGCATCTCTTCCGATTCTCTTTGGAGTCCTTCATCCCCGTGTCCCTCTTTGTATTCAATTTGTAATAATTTAGCTAAATAGTGAATCGTTGAGTTATTTTTTGCCTTATATTTTTTTACCATTTAAATAATTGTTGTAAGGACCGTCTTCAATTTCATATTAAATTACCGAATTCTTTCTTTCATTGTGCACCAGTTGTCAATTCTCAATCTACATTGTCAGCCCTGAAATAAATTGACTTGTTTTTCATTTAAACAGCTTTTCTTTTTCCTAGGCGACATAAATAACGACTATCATGTCGTAGCAATGAAAGGCATTGAACATCTCATATCCCTGAAAATTTTTTGTGTGCGGATACCGAATGTATTCGTCATTCACTTCACTGTCAAACGTGCCTTGTCATAATGAGCCATACGTTCCTGCCCTTTATTGAAATACAAAACACCTGTTGAAAAAGAAATAGATGTAATGTTTTACAGTGATGACGGAAACGTCCTGCTATTCTTTCGCTTTTTGACCGCTTAAACAACTTTTAAAAAATCACCACAATAAAAAAATGCAAAAGCACATCTGTTAACTGCCTGTTATTAGATTATTTGAGTATCGATTGCCGACTACTGACTTTTTAAGAATCTCACATGTAAAGCAGAAAAAAAAACAACTATATTTTTGCTTACTTTTAAATCAAACACGAATCATCCTCCTTGGCGCCACCTTCACCTTTGCAGAACTTTTTAAATTCAATTTTCATTATGTGCGCTTGAGAGTTATCGCAGTTGTCTTTAGATGACCTATATTTAATTACTTCTGAAAGGAAGTATTTTCAATATTTTTACCGATAATCTATCTTCCTTTTATGAGAGACACACTAATTATTTGCCATTGACAACATTACACTCTTGGTCTTCCTTGAAAGAATGGTACAGTATTTTGACAACCAAAATTCATAACATATTCTCTAGGCAATGAATTGTTGCTTTTAAACAGATGCTGGCACTTTCCTTATGAACCTAGCAATAGCCTACTAAGGCTCTAAGAGCACAATATCGTTGCTATTTAATCAAATGTTATTCACAGATGTTTAAAAGGGGGGGGGGGGCATGTTGGAAGTTGTATCATATCCAAAACCTGCGTATATTTCAAAAATGGTTTTTTCTATGTGTTTTTCTATACTATGTCAACCTGTAAATGTGACCACACACCATTTCCTGATTTGGGTGGGCCTCTGTGTATCTATGAACCTAATTCACACGTCGCTGGAATTTTCAATATCGATAGTCTCTAAAACTGAAGTCCTATCTATGTTTCTATGGCATATTCTAAAAGTCACCTGAATAATCGACCTCCAAAGTTCTCTAAATCTGAAGACATCTTTTTGTGCCTATTTTTCAATTCATCTTTCTGGAACTACCCATTATCAAGGGTCTCCTATGTACTTAATTCTCATGTAACCTGGACGTACCAACCATCAGTGGTTTTCGGAATTAGAAAACCATCTCTTTCTCTCCCACCGTAGCAGTGTCATCTGCTCAAAACAACCTTATCCATCCATCACTGTTCATATTGCATACAGAGGGTCTTTTTAATAAGACAAAGGTATATATGCTTTACTGTATAAACAGGTGGTTAAACCATCTTCCCACGATGGCCTAAAATTTCTATACGTGTCCGTATGCCCGTGTATGTAGTCTACGATGTACCGGGGTCATCTACCCTGTTGATACATTCCAAATTATTAGTGCACGTCTATGTACCTATGGGCGCTATATAGAAGACTGTGTCATTGATCTTTTACATAAGTTCATGTTTTTCTGTGTTTCTTTGCATAATTTATTTGCCTTTGGTTCTTCTAGCGTACTCTTTTAAATTTAAATCCATGTGCCTGGATAATTTACTGAATAATTTACTTCTAAATGGGACCTTCCACTGGGGATTGGATCCAAATTTGGTAAAATGTCTGTGTTTTTCAGTATGACATATACCAAGAGAGCTATTAAGGGAATCATAGTCGAAAGTAGGAAAGAGAATGGACGCTTTTTGTCCATATAGAATACTTTCATAATGTGCGTACAATATAGCTTCTGATAACCAAAGCTCAGTCACTGGCGTTCTCGCCGAGAGTGTTTTCACTAACAGAGAAAGGGGGAAAGGCGGACCACTGGCACCTAAACCAGTTGCTCATGGGCAAACAAGGCTTATTAGCCAGAGGAGGTAACTCGTCTTGCAGAAGACAACACTGACTCCAAATCATCCAATCATGGATTAAATGGCACCTCGCTGCCTTGTGAGTAAATATTTGGTATTAGCAAAGGCTGGGCACACCGCTTATAACTGTATTGTCATCAGGTTTTGCCAGCAAACTCAAAGAATTGAAAATTAACACAAAATCTCAACGCAACACACTTGACCATAAATAGGACACCCCTTGCAAGCTATGCACAGGATCTACCCCCGATACAGTGAAGATATGCGGGAAATAGGAGTTAAGGTGGAGAAGCAGAAGAACAGCGAGAAATGGCAAAGGCGCTGTCAAAGGGCTGACCTGACATGAAGTTAGACTCAAGGCCCAATAAGAAGTATTTACTATTTACGTGGTTTTGAGGAAATCAACTGTCGATTTTCCTCAAATGGGGTAAGTGATTGTTCATTAAGTGTAAAATCAATATGTTGCTGTGACTAACTAACATTGGTATCCTCCAACGTTTGTTCTATGTCTATTTGATTACAGCTGGTAAGAACATAAGGTATCTTAAAGTATCCACCGTCCACGCTTAGATGCATGTTTAGATCCAGGTTTAGACGCAGATCTGCATGACCATGTGAATAATGTATATGTCACTGTTAGCATCTCCAATCTGTCCTGCCCATATTTGAACAACTAACACTCTAGCTATGTTCTGAATCTGCATCATATTGGGACGCCCGCTATAGCTGCTTTCAAACACTTGGTGTCAATCTTTTTCTTTCGCATCTGGCACTATGGTCATACAAAATGACTTGTTTCGGAATTCAATTTTAGGCTGGGACCATGCCCTTCTAGTACTTAGCAAACTTTAGTGCTTGCATTTGTAAATGTGTGTTTAAAATACATGCTGTCATATGCAACTCTGCTCTTTGATTTCCAGATGTTTACGCTGTGATTGAGGGTGCAATCTAGACTTCCTTGTTATTTCCTAATTGCGTATTGTTTTTTGTGTATGTATGTAACTTCGTTTCCAATATCTCCTTGTAACACTACACCATATATCGTCCTTTTATTACAATTACTCATCTTATCTAGTGTGTTCGGGTTTTATTGTGTAGCGATTTTCATAGTAATTAGAGAGAAAGAGAGAGAGAGAGAGAGAGAGAGAGAGGGAGGGAGAGAGAGAGGGGGAGGGGGGAGGGGGAGAGAAAGAGAGAAAGAGACATTTATAATGAACGGCTGTGTCTGAACACTACACTTGTCCCTCAGACCATTTGTTTCCATACACGTTTTCTATATGAGGTCCTACCTTTTGGATTCTAAGCATCAAAACCTTATTTCTAAGACCATTTCAAACTAATATATTGGAAACTTGAGATGTAGTACTTATTAAGTATTGTAATACAAATTTTGTTTAAAATATCGATGGCACTGTGCTCTTTCAGTGCTTTTCATGTGCCTATGTGCCTTATCAGCCAGTTGCAGCTACCATAACCTAGTAGGTCCCTCCAAAGTTATATGCGCTTCTATATACCTATTAACATTAATCATTGATGCTTCGCAGAATTAAATTGATGTTCGTTTATACTTGTGTGAAATATCATATTATTTGGACCATTTGCAATCGGTGCATCCCACAATTCAGACCTTATTTTGGACAACAAATGTCATCCAAATATTGCTGAAACCCTACTCAAAAAATTACCTGTAAAAATGTATGTCTATGTACAAAGCTTATCTTTTACATTACCTTGGCCCCAGGTTTACTCTAAATTAAATGCAAGCGTGTCTATCGTTATGTGTCGAATATTATCGCAGATATCATACCCCAATGGTCCTCAAGCTATTTGAATGTTGGTCTTTAAAACCTCAGGTATGAAACACTTTTGCAGGCACTATACCCCACTGGTCCTCTCAACATTTGAGTGCTTGTTAATATATCCTTATGTATGAAAACCTATAGAAGGTACTGTACCTCATCGATTCTCTCGCTATTTCGGTACTCGTCTGTGTATTCTCATGTAAGGAATATTATCGCATCTACTACACTCCATCGAGGCTCTCAATATTTGCTTCCTCATTTATGTAATTATTTTAAAAATGTTACTGGTGCCATCTATGATTAAGTCTATCGGATGTAATTGTTGGCCAAAGAGAGAGATTTCTGGAACTGTCATTTTTTATTATTTTTTTTTATTTTGTCCACCATGGGTTGTCCTCAAATTTTTGTCCACACCTCTATGGTTGAAATGTACGAGTCGTTAAGAGATTCGCTCCTGATTGTTTTCCAAATTGCCTATATATACTTCCACGTATTCCCACGTGTTTCTACGTTCTCTTTGCAACGATGCTCTCCAAATAAGTAATTTGTGGTATGCCTGTATGTATATTCAAAAATGTGGTTGTGACCACTTGCCACCAATGACTGGAATCAGGGGTGCAAAACCTCTGCGCCTAGATGTAGAATTGACATATAGTTAAGACTCAATGGCATTCGATAGTCTTTAAATTGCTAATAAAAATCTTGCTGACACAAAAAGTAGTAAAAACAAGATCACTTTGGGATTATTCGTGGGTTAAAGTACCAGTGTTATGTCATGTTACCAGATCGTAAACTCTTCAAGTCAATCAAGAAAATAATACAACCTACATGGAGAAAAAAAATTATTACATTCATCGAGGTATGACATAATATCAGTGCAAAAAGTGTTACTAAATTGCTAATTGTGAATCGACAATAGCACAGTAACTATTACATACATACATACAAACATACATACATACATATATACATGCATACATACATATATACATATATATATACATACATACATACTTAACTACATAAATACATACATACATGAGTTCTTAACCCAATAGCCCTTACAGGACTCTAGGGCATTGACTGACATACAAGTCAGTTTGACAAACTAAAACTCCCTCTTAGTGCATTCCCGTAGAAATGCCTCTAACGATTTTCCCTTTTTTATTTCTTGCACTATCACATTTTCCAGCACTGTCCTATTACGATTGTCTGTTCTCGCATCAACGAATATGATGAGCCTTTTTGTCAAGGTGTCGTTAGATGCTCGTGCAACATGTGCAACCAATTCTCTGTTCTAGTTTCTTACATATTCTGTCATTGAAACTGATTTTGTTATGGCCGAATCGCAGTTGCAGTAAAAAATTCGGGGTAAAACACTTTTAAATACAATCGAGGAACCTAGATCTACATTCCGAGTGAGAGAGCATTACATTCAATCTTTATTCTGCTTTCATCCCCTTCCCTATTTAGAAAAAATTCGTTTGCATACATATGTAGGCCTACCTACCAATTGAAAATATTAAAAGTTATTAATATTCCACTTTCGTTGCCTTGTCATTGTGCACGAAGTAGTTTGTACGTGTGGGATTGAGGGCTGGTGAAAATGGTTCAAGGCCGCTTACATTCAACTTTCATAATCTTTTCTTTGTAGATAAAATTAGATTGGATACATAGATAGGCCTACCCTCTATTTTGAAGAAATAAAGAACATTTACATTCAACTAGCATTACGTTCGTTTTGTTGAAGAAAATTGTTTATGTTTATAGGACTACCTTCTATTTGGATGAAATAAAACGTCAAAAAAGGGGAAAAATGTCCTTAAAAGAGAGGTCTACCATACACTTGCAAGTGTTAGAAGATATTTATATTTAACTTCCACTACCTCCGCCATGTAGACAAAATTAGTTTGCATACAAAACTAGACCAACCCTTCATTTGGAAGATTTAGAGGTCATTTATATTTAACTTCCTTTACGTTCGCTTAGTACACAAAAAGGGTTTGCATGTAGATGCCTATTTTTTAGTTGGAAGAATAACAGGCCATTCAAGCTCAACTTTCATTACTTTCACATTATGGACAAAATTAGTTTGCATGTACAGGCCAACAAACTAATTGGAAAAATTAAAGGCCATTTATATACAACTTTCATTGCCTTTGCTTCGTGGACAAAAATAGTTTCTATTTATAGGCCTACACTCCATTTGGAAGAATAAAAGGCCACTTATGTTCGATATTCACTATATTTGCATTGTAGACAGTATAGTTTGTAAACGTAGGCTTAACTGTCTGTAAGAAGAATTAAAGGCCACATTTTTTACTTTTTTTATCTTCGTTTAGTAGACAAAGTTGTTCTGTATACTTTGGCCAATTTTCTCTTTAGAAGAATTATAGGCCTTTTATGTTAAACCTTCATTATCTTCGCTTTTTTGAAAATGCAGTTTGCACAAAATTTGTATATATACAGGAAAAGCTTCCATTTGAAAAATTTTAAAGGCCATTTATATTTAACTTCCAGTACTTTCGCTTTGTAGTCAAAATTAGTGTACATATATACCCCTACCCGTCAGTTGGAAGTAGAAACAAATGAAAACATTTTAAATGGTAGCGTAAACGTTATAAGTAGGATGTTGAAATCTCTCCTTTATTACAGCTAAGAAAAGGTTGAGTACTTCATATCTGAAGATCTGGTTCAATAGCCTGTTGATAAATAATTGGAGTCACAACCTTCGTCAAAGCCTAAATTATGTTCAATAGTGGCATCATTTTTTTTCTTTTGCTCGAGATATCTGATTCTTCGGTATATTCGTGGTGTTTCGGTATCTTCAACGTAGATTCATTAAACATTTCAAATTCTTCAGAAATTCGCTTCAATGGAGTAGATTTTAGTGGCAACACGTGACTTGATTCCTATCATGTTGCCTGTCAGGCCATAACTTTGTCCCCTACGGACGTTCCGTGAACAAGGATGGTTAAAATCGAATAAACGTATCTTTGATTGCATTAACAACGCTGCCTCCTTTTATGTTTTGTATTTCATAAAAACCCAAGAAATCTTGCCCAACCTATCCATCAGATGCAAATTGAAAGCTGTTTCAATTAAACATGGCAGTGTATTCATCAGGTATCAGCAATAAACGGGCTTTCTTTTATTTCCAATAACTTTACATTTAGTACTAGTCTTTGCATAGTTTCTAGTAATTAATATTTTGAAATTCATCATGGGTGTATGTTTTGAATTCCTAGTTAGTAGCTACAGCAAGCCTGACTTACGCGTTTATCATCTATACGCCCAAGTAACAAAAGTTGCGTCAAATTGTCATCATCATCATTTGCTTGTAATCGCTAAATATTGTAAGGCTATAATTTTTTCAACTACTTTCTCTGTTATTTCCTATTACAAGCAGCACTGATATTTGCCGTGTTCATAGTATTTTTATTTATTTTTTTATTTTTTTTTGTGGTATGGAATTAAAGTGCTATTTTGTGTTACTGATGACTCAACCTTTTGTGTGGTACTATCTCCACCAACTGATTTATCATCTTCACACGTTGTACAGATAATGATGAGCCGTGGCTTAATGTTTAGTGCAACTGCACAGTAACCAAGGACTACGGGTTCGATTCCCCGAGCGGGTGAAACTTCAAAAAAGAAAAAGCCATTGGTTGGCGTCAGGAAGGGCGTCCGGCCAAGAAATTCCTCACTGCCGAATCCAAGTCCCTATGAATGGCACCATCCGAGTCCCAGTTACTGGGGAAAAATGAGATGAAAACAAAAAAAAACATGTTGTACAGATGATAGATACACTGATATTAAATTTTGCTTCTTTATTTTAGGTTCATTTAAAATGTAAACAAGTGTCAAAATATAATTCTTTCTGAAATTTGAATAAATTATATTGCCTTCTCAGTCTTTGTCGCTGTCTTGGCCGCTAACTGGAGTTTAAAAGCAGTGACGTACTGGGAGATCGTTTATTTTGAATTATAAATCCATCATTTAAAATCACCATTAAACACCATAAACATCATTTTAGACCATAAATACCGTAATAACTACAAAACAAAAGCAGAATAAATGTAATTTCTTACAAATATTGTACACTCATTCATTTGCAATTCAACATTCACAGTTGTTTACTACATTACGTTCCATTTTCGCTTAAGAATTCATGTGTACACAACTGGTCTACATAAGCTCACAGTACAGTTCACCACCAAGCAAAAATGAATAGATCAACGAAATTTGGTAAAACACTTAGATAAATTAGAAATATTCTAACCTTACTAATACAAAATGAATACAAGGGATGTCATTGGAACGATACCTCAGGTATCACATCCAAATGGAAAATACATACGCTGTACTTTCATTTGAGTTTTCGAGTTATGCCACGTTTACAATACCACTGTTCTCAAAATATAGCATCAAAACATATAATAAAACAAATCTTGTTCTCCCGACCAAGCAACAAATTTGTATATATATATGTGAGTGAGTGTGTGTGTGTGTTGATTACTCCATATTTACAGACGATCGCCGTCTTTGCGTTAACGTCTGAGCTTTCATACTCCTTGCTATTTCTAGAGAGACCGCGAAGATGACTCTTCNGGATGTCATTGGAACGATACCTCAGGTATCACATCCAAATGGAAAATACATACGCTGTACTTTCATTTGAGTTTTCGAGTTATGCCACGTTTACAATACCACTGTTCTCAAAATATAGCATCAAAACATATAATAAAACAAATCTTGTTCTCCCGACCAAGCAACAAATTTGTATATATATATGTGAGTGAGTGTGTGTGTGTGTTGATTACTCCATATTTACAGACGATCGCCGTCTTTGCGTTAACGTCTGAGCTTTCATACTCCTTGCTATTTCTAGAGAGACCGCGAAGATGACTCTTCAAACCAGCAGTTGATTTACAGGGTTTACAGCAAAGATGCCAAATGAATTCGAGTGTCCTCACAGGGTTAAGTAGATCTGGATGCGGAATGCAATCTTTGTGTACAGCCATGTGTCCTTTCAGTCCCGCCACTGATTTGCATACTTTACTACAAACTATGCAGGTGTTGCCATCAGGCCGCGGGGCTAGCGCAGAATTAGGCCACCTCTTATGCAATTTTAAGTGGTTCACATAACCTGCTTTGGAAAGTCACACCCTATTACAGGTCTCGCACTTCCAACTGGCAGTCTTGGAATCCAGCTGCCTTGCTACACCTTTCCTTAAGTCACTTTTTAGAACTGCGTGTGCCAAGTATCGTTCGTTTACTACGATACATCCTAACAAAACATAGCTGCACCACTCGTTGCGGTTCACAGCCTTCTCTTCCCATTTTTCCACATCCATCTTCAGTTCCTTCAGGTTACTCTTCATACAGTCTTTAAACCGTTTCCTTGGCTTATGCAGCGGACGTTTATCTTAAGACCATTCACTATGAAAATGCTGTTCAGGCAATCTTAAGTCATCCATAGGGACTAAATGCCCACTCAAGCGCATTTGATTCTTTATATATATACATATATATATATATATATATATATATATATATATATATATATATATATATATATATACGAATGTGTGTATATTAACTTTCAATCGTTGGACTTTCAACTACGTTCACAGGTTATTCCAGAAACCTTCATTGCAAAAGGCAACTGTAGCACATGCGCACAACTTAGTACAGAGCAAAATTGTAAAAATCGGAGTCCAGTACCGAGCTATCACACACGCTTCTATTCTAAGTAAAAATTGTAATAAAAGGGAAATCAGATGTAAATTTCTAATTTTATACTAATGATCTAAATACTTTAATTCTGACATAAGCTGCATTGTAATTTTTCCTGAAGTCAAATTTAAAAGCTTTCTAAAATTACGCAAGTATAGATATAGAAGCTCCATCATGTCATGAGTCGTAAGCTCTTTCTGAGCTACGTTTCGAGAAGAGTTCTTTCATCGTCAAGAGCCTGTCAATAGGCGAAGTAACTGTTCTTTAATTAAAGAGTTTGTTAGCTTAGGAATTTTTTTATGTTTTATACGATACGAAGGATACAATAAAAACAAAAGGGAGTTCTAAAATATGAAGAAAAATCTTCATTAATCATTTAATTTGACACTCTCTTGTGTGCAAAGCACACTTGCATTAGAGTAACTCTGTGTAAAATTAAGCCAGAAATCTTTAAAACATATTGCAAACTAGTGGATTGGTACGTTACAAAATAATCAAGGACATTTTTTGTGTTCCTGGGAGTATTTTAGGTAAGAAAATCCTTTTTGCCTTAAGTTTCTCTCCTGCTTATCCTCTAAAACCTTTTTGCCTCCTTTATTTTTCCTTCTCTACCTGTTCCTCTTTTCAAATATCCCTCTTTTATTTTCCCTCCTTGCTTCTTTATTCCTCTCGCTATAGCCCTTTTCTAGTTTTCTCCCTTTTTTTCAATTTATCTGTTTGCCTACATCCCTTTGTCTATTTCACTTTCTGTCTCCCTATCATCTCTTCGTGCGTTTGTGTCTGTCTGTTTCTTACCTACTCATCTCACTTTCCTCCTCCCCTCTCTATGTTTTCCTCTCTCTCTCTCTCTCTCTCTCTCTCTCTCTCTCTCTCTCTCTCTCTCTCTCTCTCTCTCTCTCTCTCTCTTCCCCCCCCTGATATTCTGATATAAAACTATGAAAAAAATCTCAATGTATTGTCTATATACATATACAAACTGGCAGTGTAGCATAGGGATAATGTGAGACAATAACAGAG
>RDPX01000579.1:80819-98319 GCA_003991215.1 Morbakka virulenta | reverse complement strand
CAGCTAACTCTTATACATCAAACAACCTTTTTCTTTCGCTCTGTCTGTCTGTCTGTTGTTGATAGCAACGTTACCAGCTCTTATCCATCGAACAAGCTTTTTCTTTCTGTCTGTCCATCTGTCTGTGCGTCTCTCTGTCTGTCCCTCTGTCCATCTGTCTGTCTATTTATCTATCTATCTATCTATCTATCTATCTATCTATCTATCTATCTATCTATCTATCTACCTATCTACCTATCTGTCTGTATGTCTGTCTACCTGTCCATCTATTTACCTATCCATCTGTTTCTTTCTACTAATCCAACTGTATATCTATGTTTGGATATCTGTCACAGTGTGAAAAGCCGAAAAGTAAGAAAGAGTGTCTTGAGTAATACCTTTTTATTTTTACTATTTAAGCTACTTAGTCTTTATGAAATCGTAGAAAGAAAAATCTGACATTTTGAAACGCGTTGGGGCTTTTTTTGGTACAAAAATCAAAAGCTACTCAGTGACATCCACTTTTTGAAGAAACAAAAGAGGATCTTTGACATCAAATATGACAACAAATTGCATTAAGTCTGAGAACAAAGTAGTTTGATGATCTATTATATCCTTATATCCGTGAGGTATGATGATGAATGATGGGCCAACAAAGCGCTTATTTAGTTTTCTTAACATCCATATGACAAATTATCATATAAGCGTTTTAATCATGATTAGTATCACGTAAGCTCCACTTCCTTTGGGGTTACTAATCTTTATAGTTAATTACAAGCTACGATAGGTGCTACTTTGCTCGAATACTGAATAAATTGAGTATGCCTTTCTCGAGATACTTTTGTGTTTTTCTTAATGCTTCCTTATAAAAGATACCGGTTGACTGAGAAATGTCGTTATTTAAAGTATTTTTTTCTTGCCTTTGGAAGATTTCTTTGTGTAACTGGAATAATCGCATTTAGGATAAACGGAAAAAAAATTCGGTTTTTGATTCTATCAACAAGTTCCACTTTTGAAAAGTTAACAAACTTTAATTGTTCAATAATTATAAACTGACCAGACAAGTGTAGTCCTTCTCCATCAACAAGGTTTGCCTTTTTCATCTTAAAATAAGAAGATGAAAAGGAATCTGCTTTAAAGAAGTAAAACAGGGTTTTCGCGTATCTTGCACTTTTGGCCTTCTTTAAATGACCAATTTTTTATCTTTTTTTATGCAGACAACTTAATTATGCACATTGTTGTCAGGTTCTCTCTCTGCTGTTACGTTTCGCCAGTGCAAGAAGTCCAGATATCTTTTTAAACACAGGGAGTCCGTTTGACAATCAACCTACTAGACCCAGATTACTACAGCTTAACGTCGAAAGTCAGAATAGAGACAAGCGCAAAGTCCTACAACATCTATGCAAAGAATACTTTACTTCAGTCATCATCAAACTCACTCCAAGGAAGACAGCAACATTAAGATACAAGACTATACTCTTTGCACAATGCTTTGCACGACTCAGATCATGGGATTGTAACCTTACCAACCTCAGCGCGAAATGACATAACTTCTAGCATTTTGGACAAATTTGTAGACAGAAGCCCAAAGCAATGGCGAGCTATTAAATTCACATTCACACAATCGTGAATGTGTGTAAGCCACCCGAGCCACCTATGTACCCATCAACCTGTTTTTTACTTTAGAGGTTTTAACTGTCACATCAACACATGGAGATACCGATACAGCAATCCATGTCATATCATGCAGATCTCAAGCTCCTTTATAATTATAACTTGCCGAAATCATTCCACTCTGTGATCTGGAACACTTATTTGACATTTTATAGCTACAATGGGTCAAGAGTCATACCACATCCAACTCTCACAATTGGGGATAATTTTCCAAGATCACATCATCTTCCGACAATCATCTAGCATCCTGCAAATATCAAAAGTACACCAACATCCCCAATACCAAGATGAAATCTTCTTTCTTGTATTTTAAATCTAGATTACCAATAAAGAAAAGCAGCACTTACCAAGAGAACATCGGAAAAATTTCATTCTAAACCAAGACCCCCCAGTGCGACAGGCTCACTGAAGTTCCGGCACAAGCCAAAACAGCAAGAAGCTAAATCATATCAACAAACGTCCTCGTGAATCCTTGATTTCCACCGTTACCATTATCGATATGATGTATTAAAGCAGGCAAGCTTGGTTATCACTTAGCACTGCAATCAAAGCTTTTTCTGCAAATCTACACCCAAATGCCTTGTTAATAGTTGCGATATAAAAAGTTTAATAAAGATTTCACTTCTGAAGTAAACAGGAAACTGAAAGAGGCATGGCATATGCCTTACATCGACTACAATCCCTGCTCACCTTTTTCAATCGAAGAGAGGAGTAAAGGAGTTAAATCTCAGAAATCTGTTGGGAGTTCAGGCCCATACAGACTCCATTCACAATTCTGGTTAGCCATCTTGTACGCAACCTGTCTATGGCTAAGAGGAATACTAAAAATTTGGAGGAAAGCTAAATTTGTCGCTATTCTTAAGCCTAAAAAAATAGCAAAGGTGCCTTCCAGCTACAGGTTAGTAAGTTTCCTATGCATTAGTTTCAAGAACAAGGCTAAACTGTATAACGAAACTGAAAGCATTGTGAACTCAAATATTCTTTAAGGACAAGCCGCTCTCCGCTCTGAAAGGAGCACGCTTGATCAGGTTTGTCTTCTAATAAAAGGTATAGAGTCGGCCTTTCACGACCAATAAGAAAGCAGGCATAGTTTTGGTAGTTTTCTCCGCAGCATGCAATATACTTTGGCATCAAGAGGTAACTCTGAGGCTGCTACAAATCATTCTTGAGGAAGAAATGTTGCTCATGATAATGGAAATGATGCTCATTATAACTGAAATGGTTACCAATCAAGGTTTCAGGCTACACCCTGTTGATGACAAGTCAAAGCATCGCAGGCTCATTAACGGAGTACTCCAAGACTCGGTTTTGATTCCAATGCTGTTCAACCTACACACAGCTGACCTTCCAATGTAATCTAGCCACCGATACATATATGCTGATGGCAAGACACACCTGTATCGAACCAAGTCCTTTGATAGGATCACAAAATGGTAATTGGATGGTCTCAATCAGCTCATACAATATTTTACATTGCTGGTGACCGAGGTTTCATTCAGCTAAAACAGGGTATTAGTCGGTCAGATAGGGTATACTATCCATCTGACCGACTAACACTTCTTGATCTCAAAGTTACAGTTTGAACATACACTGTCTTATTTGATAAAACTTCAAAGCACCTCAGTGTGTAACAGTTGTAACTCCTCAAACTGAGAAGATAAAAAAATCCTTTTAAAAACATTGAAATAACACAGTTTCGGCATTGAAAAATTTAGGTAAAGCCCTAAATTTGACAACCATTACTTAGTGCCCCTATAAATTCATATATATATATATATATATATATATATATATATTGCTGTATATTCCCCAATACTATTAAACCGTCGTCCCCACATAACCCTGCTCCTCCAATTTTTACACTATTACCAATCGCTATAAGGATCACAGATCCGACTAATTTGCATAATTCCTCCCCATCAAAACTACTCATTGTTTCGTCAAATAACCTATCCACAGACTCTTTTTCCAAATAGTTCCTTTATGAAATAATAGAGACTTCCTACAGTGGTTAATAACACATATTTCACCAACCATGTCAACAACTTGCCTGACAAAGGAAATCGCACTCTGCAATACGGTTTCAGAAATTGACGGGTAAAATTCTTGGATGTCTAACTGAATAAAAAAACTAATCTCTTTTGCCTGGAATCGCTTTAAACCATTTGATGGCATCTTTAGCGTTTTTCCATTGGTTAAGAACTAGTTCTTGGCCAAATTTTTCATTTATCTTTTCAATATTTGCTTAATTCACTTTACCAGATTCGCATTTTGGACTGGCTGATCAAGCGGTTTGGGGGGTATGCGTAAAAGTGGATATTCAAACGGAGACTTGTATTTATATTGAAAAGTGCTCAAAGGTCTTAAGGAAAAATAGAGTGAAAACAAAAAGCTCGAAGAATAATCACATTTCTTGTGCAACTAAAAGTTTCATGTATTTAAGTATATTACAATATGTATGGGTTACAAATTATTTTTTTAGAGATAAAGAGCACAGAGCCACTTAGTGTTTGGAAATATAAAAAAAAGTATTTGAAAAGGAAATAAAATAAGAAAAAAGGGAAAGAAGAGGCCAAGTCAAGAGACGAGTTGTTCTTAAGACCTAAAAACATTCATGATGGAAGTCAAAGAATGCCACAATCAAGCAATGTCAGCAAAAAAATAGCAAAAGTTTGGCAAAATTCTTAAAAATTAGGTAAAATTAGCCAATATTTAAATCAATGCACAATGTTTGAACCTTTTTGCAAAAGTGTTAAGGAGAAGGCCGAAACTTAACATTTTAAAAGTCTATTTTGCTCAAAAGTTACAAAGTAAAGCGACCCCTGTAATTCATGAAACAGTTAGCATAAGAAGTAGATGTCATTGACTTACTTAGCAAAATGACGTTAAAACAAAATTAATGTTACTTTTTTTTATCTGCTTAAGAACCATAAAAGGCATAAACCCACCAAGTGTATAGAACTTTGACGAAGAAGTAGAAATGACAGAAATAAATGGTTTGGACATAAAGATATTCAAGTTACATTATGAAGGAAAATTGTTAAGAGCTAAAGAGTTTCACAATATAGCTGTCAGAGGAAAGACGCTACATTCATAGAAAGATTTATTACAACGAAGGGCAACAATATGTTTAAGTATGAAGATGCTGAGAGACACGAGTTACACCAGATGGATCAAACTAAGCTAGTACCAGCTAGAAAAGCTCATTAGCACCACTTTCCATGATAATACGTATAGAAAAGACAAAGAATATGTAGGAAAAGGAAAAAAAAGCTTAATTTTGTTAGATACTCAACAAATTTACCTTAAGTGTTATAAAAAATAAATGTTAACACATACACATGCATGTTTTGATTTATACATACATGCAAAGTATTATGGTATTATCTCGGTTATACCGTATGAACTCTACCATCTATACAATATACTAGATCATAAACTATTATATACTATTCTATACTATACTATACCATACTACACTACACTATATGATACTATACCATATTACACCATATTATACCGTTCTAAACCATACTATACCATATATTATACTATAAACTATTCTTTACTATACTGTACTTCACTACAGTAAAGTATGCTATACTCTTTTATAATATTCCATAATATACGATATTATATGATACTTTATCATACTATATAAAACAATTTCATATTTTACCACACTAAATACTAATATACCAAACTAAACCATACTGTACCATATTATACATTGCTTTACACTACCATATGCTGAATTACTCTAATATACCGTACAATACCAATTGTACCATACCATACCATACCTGACCATACTGTTCCATATACTAAGTTATATACCATTCTAAAATGTACCATACTATGCTATACCAAACTATACTATACCAAACTATACTATACTATCTTATAATATATCATAATATAATTGTTACTTTACCATACTATATCATACCATACCAAACTTTACCTTACCATAAAATAATATACCATACTATAATTTACTTTACTATACCATACCATGCTATATCATACTATACCCTACTTTACCATAATATACAATAGTAAACCATACTTTACATTACACACTGTACTATACTATACTATACTACACTATACTATAATATACTACCCTATAAAATACCATAATATACAATATTAAAAGATACTTAACCATACTATACCATACCATACTTTAAAATATTACACAATATTATACTATACTTCGTCATACTTAACTATACCAAACCATGCTTTACAATACTATAATTTAAATTACTCTAATTTAACGTACAATACCATAATGTACCATACTATACAACACTTTACCATACTATATAATAATATAACAAACTAAACCATAATTTCCTATACTATACCATGCTTAACAATACTATACCCTCCATTACTTTACTATACCGTACAATACCATGCTAAACCAAACTATACCATACTATACCATAAAGTATAATATTTATTATTCTATACTGTACTAAATTATACTACACTAAACTTTAGTATACTGTCCTGTAATAAAGCAAAATATGCAATATTATACGATACTTATCATACTGTATACACTGTACCTTACTTCACTATACCATACCATGCTTTTAATATATCATGGGTTACTTTACTATACTATACTGTATTATACCGTATTTTACCATACTCTATCATACTGTGCCATACTTTATCATACTCTACAATACTATACCATACCATATCATACTATACGCTATTCTTCACTCTACTGTACAACACTCTTCAATACTTTTCTGTAATGTACTATGTTATTCTATACCAAACTATACTATACTGCACTATACAATACCTTATGTAATGTAATATATCAGAATGTACCATATTAAACGATACTCTGCCAATTCACACCATACTATACTATACTATATCCTACCATACCATACTATACTACCACTATACCAAATATTATACTATATGCTATTCTATACTATACTTGACTATATTCTGCTATACTTTATGTTCTATATTATACTACTTTTTTCCTACTTTACTGTCCTTTTATATGTCGTAATATACGATATCATGTGATACTTTACCATACTATACCATATCTGCTGTACTATACTAGACTGTACTACATTTTACTCTACTATACTACATGTTACTTTACATTACATATACTCTACTCTGCTATACATTATGTTCCCATTTTCTTTTTTCTATCCTAGAGTAAGGTGTAAACCTCCACTTTGATAATTGCTTTTGGGAGTACGATAAGGTTTAGTTGAGTAGTAAGCTCCAGTCACAAGAAATATTTCAATTTTTTTGCTTGAAAATGATACTGTGATATTTGGGTACAAAGACGTTGAATAGAGTTAAACAGAGCCTTTGGTAATAAATGAATAAAATTGGAAGGGCGATAAGAATAGCTTTCAAGGTATTAGTGTGCTGCTTTGGGTTTGGCATGTAAAATGGTAATGATTAGTCGGAGCAAGCGAAGAGAGTGATTACTCATTCGAACAGTCAAAATGTGCTTATGTACTGTGCAGTTAGGCCCTGAAATTTCCACCCTCACAAAGTTCCAAAAAGGTATTTGTAGTTTTCTGAGTGGTCAGAAATTTAAATTTTATTATGAAAAATCACCTTTCTGAGCAAAATTGTCCTTCAGTAGCAAAACAGTTTATTTAGTGATTTTTGCCAAGCGTCCGTAGTGAAAAGTGGCGTTTTTTCGAAATAATTATTTCAGTTCAAGTTAATGTAAAACGCAGTCAATATCATTAAAATTTTTTTTCATTGTAAAAGTTTTGATAGCATTTCAGTGAAGCTTTACCTAATTGCCATAACAAAGTAAGTCGATAAAATGAAAGAAATTAAAGGAAATTTTTCATACAAAGATACATGTTTTTTGGAGTTTGTTTTCTTCCTCTACCCTACACCAAGAGAGCAACTTCATTCCAGAGGCTTACTTTCCTTATCAGAATTTATTTCTTTGAACCTCTAAAATCTTTTTTTTCAAACTTACAGCATTTTCCCCTGTACCAATTCTATCTCGAGAAAGATGTACACACACGTGGTATGCCACATATTAAGGAGAGCCGAATTGGGTGCAGCACTTCGATGGGCTTGACTTATGCTTAATCCTCTTGCACGATAAACTGCTTAAAAGAGGTGGCTCAAAATTGGCTATAAATTAGTTCAGAAATCAACAACCATTGGATTGCCATACGTAAACCCTTATTTTATGAAAAAAACTGGCTGTTCATAGTTATGTGTTGGATTTAAGTTCCAGATATATCAATCCAAGTACGTATTGATAAAGGAGATTTACGAGATTTGCAGATTCCAAGAAAACATCACGTGTTTCTCCATTTTTATCATAATCAGCCTCGGGAAACGGCAATACAGCAATATTTCAATTGCTTTGTATGGAGTAGTCCGTCTTATTAATACATTACTTATTCAAGTAGAAATATTTCCTTTTCTAAGACCGTGGCTAAAAAAATTGTTAATATCTTCAACAAACCACTCCTTGTAAAAATGTTCTATAGTGGGAAAAAAAGTTAAAGTGACTTCATCCTGGTGCTCAAGAATTTGAAAAAAAATGTACACACGAACGGGGTAGTAAGATTCCTAGTAGCATGTGACATTTTTGTGTATATGGAGAACGTTAGAGGTCCTTTCTCCGAAAGTTTCAAGATATGATCTCCAAAATTATGTTGAACATTAATGAATACCTGCAGTAAAAAAGGAAACAAGAGAGTATGATTAACATATCTGCTCAATCGATTCTTTCATCGGAAGAAGATACTGACCGTTGCAGATTACCACTTGTCCCGAAAATGAAGAACTGGTCGTAAAAAGTTCGGAACCAGTGTGGTGAATGTGAATAGTAGAGTTTGGATGACATAGAAGGCGAAAACAGGAGTGCTGTGGATTCCTTCCGAGTGACTTTGTTGACATTTTTTGTTTGCAAAGTTCCAGATTTCTTTTGCCGGCTCAGGGAATCGAATCCGGAGCCGCTTGGTTACATTTTTACTGCAACAATCATTAAACTACGAGTCCGAAACAGATATACCTACCAAGTAATTATTTCAGTAGACCATAACCCACGAAAGCATTAGTCATTCATATCGAGAACATTCCAAACTTGTTTAAAAGTTTGAATAGTTTGATTTTCAAATGAGCTTATGTAAATTTATACAAAGACACTGCTCCAGTTTTTCCTTCTTCCCTCTGGTTGCGCGTGACACCAATTACAAAACATTCAATAGAAAAACACGATAACGGACGAAAAAGACGATCAATTAATAATCAAGACTAAATGGTACTTTATAAGTCAAACGAAAGAAAAATATAAAAGGAAGAAAAAAATATTCAAACAAATACCACTCCTTAGAGAATCTACTGTCCATTTTTTTAACGCAGTCAACATATTTTCAGACGACCTTTTTTCCCCAGTATTTTTTGTTTATCTTTGTTTAGAAACAATTCATATTTCAAGATCACAGGCACTTAATATCATTTTGTATTATAAATAATGTTTTAAGACGGCTACCCCAAGCCATTTTCCTGGATTTCGAATTTTGAAATATCCGGCATCCCCGTTCAATAAAACTCCTCCGCTTATTACATTTTCAGGTAAGTTTCGAAAGGCATAATATGCTCCAGCTTCTTCATCATAATTAATTTTGGGTGACAGGCGTTCAACATCTACAGGAATTAAGCAAGGTCTTGGACTGGAATCAGAAACAATTTTTTTCAGCCTCTTATGAAATGAAAGGTTTTCATTTAGGAATGTTTATTAAAACACCTCCGCTTATAGGGTTTTCAGAAAAGTGTCAGAAAGCATAATATCCTTCTTTCACTTCCGATTCCTTTTCCAATAAGCCCCACTTGTAATAAGCACTCTGAGTTTGTACAAACTATTACTTTAGTTTATCCTTACGCAGTGGTGGCTGAGAGGTCAAATAAACAGCTTACCACGTAAGTACTTAAGGATTCGAGCCTCAGACACGTCAGTGGATATATTCCGCCCAATTCGTTTCTCCAATAAAAGTTGTAAACTGCGTGTTTGTACGTGTTTTCGGAGAGAAAATTTGGGGAAAAAAAATAACTAAGATTTCAAAAAAAAATACAAAGGAAAAAATCAAATAAGAAAAGTAACCCTCTCAACTAGTGCCCATTTCACTAAAATGATAATAATAATAATAAACAAAGTTCATGTCCAGCATGACAGCCCGCACAGGGAGATGGTATTCACCTGCCGGACGAGAAAACTTAACCCCGGCTACCGACCAGTAGCTTTAGAGGTTAAGCACCTTCCTCAATATGTTGGTAGTTCCAATGATGGTAGATGTTTGGAGTCCACCCAAGACATCAGGGATGCCCAACCCTTTCAAACTGCGCTCCAAGCGCTTCGTCACCACTCCTAAGCTTCCCACGACGATTGGGACAACGCTGGTACATACACTATGTAACTTTCGGATTTGTTGGGCCAAGGGAGAATACTTAGTGATCTTTTCTTCTTCTTTAGCTGTCACATTTCGATCGGAAGGCACAGCAAAATCTACAACCAGCCATTTCTTCTTAGTGCGGTCAACAACAACAACATCCGGACGATTACATTCCACATGTTGCATTGTCTCCACTGATCTATCCCACCAAACTTCAAACCTACCATCTTCACTCTTTCTAACTTTGTCAGGCACCTCTTCAAACCATTTCCCCGCACATTTCAACCCATACTTCTTGCACAGCTCCCAATATATTCTCAATCCCATCCTATCATGTCATATATAATAATATAATATATAATAATATAATAATAATAATAATAATAATAATAATAATAATAATAATAATAATAATGTATATGGAGAACGACTAAAAGTCAAAACTTAGTTTAGAACTGTCAGTTTCATGTTTTGTTGATTTCTTTGTCGTTCACCATATGATAGCTCCAATATCCTTATATTATTGAGCACTGTTGATAGCTAATAATTACTTCGATAATGGTATTAGTATATATATGGATAGATAGGCAAATAGATAGATAGATTGATGGATAGATAGATGGATAGATAGATAGATAGATAGATAAATAAATAAATAAATAAATAAAATCTTGCCACAAAACAATGTTTCGTAAGTTTAGAATGATTAAAAATCGAGTAAAATCTTATTCAATAATGACTCAACTAAAAGACACAGGACTGTAACGGGAAGAAGTGCTCTTTTCAAAACTCATATTATCTACTTTCATTTTGACCTTCGCATCAAGAGGCGGAAGTTCGAGGTTTAAAAAGGTTCACCTTGAATGAAGTAGTCTCTTTAATTTTTGATTATCAGATCACAATAATGCATTCTTGCATAGGTAGCGCCTACTTAATGCCCATTTCGATGGTAAAGCCAGGCGCACACAGCGCATTTTGCTCAACAAAAGTATCATTCCTTCCATTTAGCTTAATAAAAAGTATCAATGTCGAATGGGGTATAACAACGCAACTTAATTAAGACATGGCCACTAACTGGTACGTCTTTGGGGAAAAGAGGGATGAGCGTTCAACAGGGACGCGCTTTGATTTCTTATATTTATCTCTAAAGGCTAACCGCAAGGATGGATACCTCCTGTTATAAAGTAGAAATCAAGTATTTTCATTTTATTTGTTTTCAAAATATTCATAAAGTATAGCGGCTAATTATTTCTGTTACGTACCGCATTGAAAATAACTTAATTTTTCGGCTAGAAGATACGTTATTCAAAATAAACCTAATGTATATTGTGCCGATTTATTTACAAGTGTAGGTGAAAAATCATTTTTGTTTTAGTCTACTTAGCAAGTTTATTGAATGTTTTATTTGGTCATATGGTACACATCATATTAGGGTATGTTCACTCAGAAACATTATGATTGCATAACGTCTATTATATTTGGAATTTTACCAATATTTTGATTTCAAGAAGGCAGTTGTATATAACTTAGCAATATCCGCTTCATAAACACATAGGGCTGTAAAAAAAATTCTTTTTGACTATCCCATGTTATTGATTTCGGTTTGCCAAGACTGGGAAAGCTAACTATTCCAGAATGAAAATATAATATTGATCTGTTAAAATGAATATTGCCGCAAGACTTCGGGAAATAAATTTTTACAGCATGGATAATATCGAGTAAATCCTCAAAGCAAGATGTCACTGTTTTGAAGCCACTAGTTAATCTAAGTTAGCTTTTATTCGTAAAATGTGGTTGACAATGTTCAAAAGATATTGAAATTGGTATTCCGCTGTTAAGAAATTGTACTGCAAACAGGCTAGGTAAATATACACGGTAATATGAGAAAGAGCTTTAATGCTTACTGAAATTAGATTTACAGTAATCTTGCTTCACTTTGTCGATGCCTTGATGCTTTAATATTTTCAAACGTTTTAATTAACCAAGATAAAATCCTAGCAACAAATACTATGTTCCCAAAAGGTTGTACCCAATAGTAGTAGTCTTAGTGATAATTGTATATGGCATTTTTGCAATCTTGTTAATTTGTTTTGGTATACTTACTATATCTATTTTCAGTGGCTTTTATGGCTGAAAATACTAGTAATGAAAATAGTAAAAATTTAAGCCTCTTCTTTAAAGTTTCTCAACTATTAAATGCAAAGTCAAACATTTCAGTAACTGTAAGTTAACCATGTCTGAGCTGATTACAAAAAGTAAATATTCTTTATGACAAAATTTATTTCTGGCGATTGTATTGAAAAAAACTGTAGTGTGAGCAGATAATAACTGCATAGCTAAGAATGCAATGTTAATAGTATGTGGCGACCAATAATAGAGCTCAGTGTGTGTCTCTTTCTCTCTCTCTCTCTCTCTCTCTCTCTCTCTCTCTCTCTCTCTCTCTCTCTCTCTCTCTCTCTCTCTCTCTCATACACACACACGCACACACACAAACACACCACACATCTCGTCGATGCAAAATGTAGTCTTTTGGTTTCCATTCACTATATATCACGGTCTGCATTCATATATATGAGTAAGCACTGTTCAACTGGAAAATAGAAACATAGACTTCATAGACATCCATATACAAACAAACAAACAAACAAACAAACAAATAAATAAATAAAATGATTAAATAAATAAATGAGTATATATATATATGTGTGTGTGTGTGTGTGTCTGTATGTCTGTCTGTCCCTGTCTGCTCGTCTGTGACCGAGGCTATCCGAAATGGAAGTAGAAAAACTTAAAGAAAATATCGAGGTAGAAATGGAGCAGAGTGCTGATAGCGAACATAAAAAAATGAAGAGGGAAATTTATTATGTCAGTTTAATTGAGTCAGAAATGTAAACGTTGAAGGATTTATCCTGGCTGTAATGTTTGTCAACTTTCGTGTCTTTACTGTCAATGTTTTGTATTGCAAAAGAAATTTACCTGTGATAGGTTTTCTATTGATCTGCTGTTGTTTAAAATAGTCTTCCTGTTTTCCTTTCATGACCAGTATAACAAAAAGAAATAAAAAACCCCGTGCTGATCGATCATTTTTTGCTTTTCATTACTTATCTTTGCACGGAGGGACCATATCGTCCCTCCGTCCAAATCTTCATCGTCTTCAATTTTTAACGGAATTTTCAAAGACAGAACCTTTTGCAATTTGACTAGTTATGCTTTTATGTCAATATAGAAAGGGAATTTTAAGTCTGCAGAGAACTGCGGAATTTTTCTCTGGCCAATGAAAGTTAGGGTCTGGGTTGGTTATGAGGGGATACCACCTGAGCCAAATGAGAAAACACAAAAATGAACCTTGAGGCTAAAAATCAAGTTTTCTTCCGTTTTGTACTTGAGGGCCTTATTATAAACTAACAAGATGTCACCAAATACTTCCGTACGTTTCCACTTTTAGTTTCATAAAAGTCAAATGGGCAACGTGTAGAAAAAACTGGGCATGGCCATTAAAAAGGGAGGGCAACCACTGTACGGATACATTCATTGCTCCTCGCATTTTCAAGTTTAACTGCATGTTTGGATGAATGAAAAAGAGAATAAGACTGAGAATAACACAGAATATGAAATATGATAACCAATGCATCTGTCATACAATAGTAGAGGATTGTGAGATCCAAGTAGGTCCAATCTGAATCCAATAAAACAGTTAATTAAAGTACTTTATTTAACAAAAAGTGGTTATTCTTAAGTGGGAATTCTTTTTCAAAAATCTATTCTCAATACTGTTATGGCAACAGCAGAGGTGTGTGTGTGTGTGTGTGTGTGTGTGTGTGTGTGTGTATTGTAAGGGGCTGATGGGTAAGTGTTAAAAACTCAATTTTTTGACACTTTTTACTGGAAAAGGCCAATAGGCGGTTGTACTAAAAGCTCAATCCAAATAAATTTAAAACTGTTTTGATTTCAGATCTACATACATGTGCTAATATATACCTCCTCTAAACTACTACAACCAAACCCGATGAAATTGACACATCTAGGTGAAAGAAAAAAAGATAGAAAGAAAAGAAAACAAAGAATTTTATTGCTATAAAAGGTTCGCACAGAAACTCATGCTACTATATTACTTCCTTATAACAGGAACGAAATTGTACAGTAAAGAGATCTACGGTCTGACATCTTGACAAAAGTTATTCGTCCTACCTGCAATTTGTATATGCATATAAAAAATTGGAAATGAACTTAGACAGTTTATGTAAAGGCAATTTTTTGCATAATCTTGTGTGAAACGTTTAAATAGTAATAAAGCCATGAAATTTAATGTAAAAAACGATGGTTAGGAAATAAAGGAGAAAGAAGAAAAAATTGGGAGAACGGAAAACAATCGAGCAAGGAAATGAATCAAAACAAAAAAATGGCAAGGAAAAAAACGCAAGAAAAGGGTACCAAGCATGGGCAAAGAAATGAATTACGAGCAATGAAGCAAAGCAGGGAAAGGAAACACAGGAGGGCAAAAGAAATGAAGCAGAGGAAAGTAAATGATTTGGAGGCAAGCCAATAAAGTGGTGGTAAGGGAACGAAGTGCAGGCTAAAAAGAAAGCGGAAACGGGCAACGAAGCAGGAGAATGGAAACAAAGAAAAAGCAACGCAATAAAGTAGGTGCAAGGCAATAAAACGGGGGGAAAGGAAACGTGGGAAGAAAACGTTGCAAGGGCAAGCAAAGAAATAAAACAAATGCAAAGGAAAAAAATAGCAACATGGTGTTTTTACAATTTTTCAGTCGTGATGGTTAAGTCATTAGTACGAAAGTCTCTAATTACATTTGGAATATCTACTGCAAATGCATGTCATGACTCGTGCTAGTGGATGGATCTTTTCCTTAAAAGGCGAAGAGGAGGAGAAACTTGCTTGTCTCTGAAAGTACTTAAAGGGTATCTATTGAAATGGGAACACTCAAAAAGCCCAGTGGCCTAATAGCTTCTAAGCTCAGAGGCTCAACGGCAATATATCTCAAATCAAAAGTGTTTGAAGAGACAAGGCTAATCGGGGTCAATCTGTGAGACAGACTTGATTCTGAATTTGGTCGAAGGCATACAGATAACGCATACTCCAACAAAAAACACTAACCCCCCAACCCCTCCAACAACAAAACAATAAAATTTAAAAAAAATTGTAACATTTATTTTTCTTTTATCTATTTTACACAATTTTTTTCTCAAAATTTTAATGGTTAAGATCAAATCAACGTGCCAAAATATTCAAATATTTTTCATTACTTTTACAAAAATGTATAAAGATTTGAAGAAGTTTAACTTATATTAAATGTAAAGCCAATTATTTACAGTTTGCAGCTTAACAAGCAAACAAACAAAAAGAAAACTCTCATTCGATATCTATTTGTTCAAAATATAAAACACATCAAGAATACCAACAAAACATCCAAAAATTGCCATCAAGACTGAGGACATGACGGTAACTATATTTCTTCGTCTTTTAGTAAGGGCTCCTAGTACCTAAAATAAGAATGGTTTAATAAAGATAAAAAACACCACAAATATTACAAAGTAAAAGGGAATAAAACAAAACTGAAAAACCTTCAGTCTATAAACGCGAGCCTAGTATTTTATTTATTTCATTTTATTTTATTACTGAGCAAAAAGTGTCTATAAAAATAACTGAACATTACTGGGCAAAGAAGTGTCTATAAAAATAACTGAACATTACTGAGCAAAGAAGTGTCTATAAAAATAACTGAGCATTACTGAGCAAAGAAGTATCTATAAAAATAACTGAGCATTACTGAGCAAAGAACTGTCTATAAAAATAACTGAACATTACTAAGCAAAGAAGTGTCTATAAAAAACTCTGAACTTCACTTAATACATGGATGGGTGCCCATTAGGTCTACATTTAACTCAGTTTCAGAATTGACTAACTCATTATTCTACTACACAATGGAGCACGCATACAGGGGTCGCATTAAAGACTAGTCTATTATTATGACAATTGGCTGTAACGAAAAGACAAATTATCCAAGAATAAAAACAAGGAAAATACAAAGATGTAGAAGCGCGGCAATACTTACTCGCGCTCAAAAAGGAAAAAGATGTCCACACTAAAAGTGTGGAACATGTCCGAGTGAGCAAGCGAGCATTATCTAAAAGATAAATATACTGTAATGTAATGTTTAGCATTATTAAACAAGTTGGCATCATCACGCCGTTTAGAAAGAAAAAAGTCATTTGGTCTTCCACAGGCTTGAAAGTGTCGCCTCAGATTTCATATTTGATTTTGCAGTGCATGACGTAATGGCCGGAAAGACTGAAGAAAAGCTCCAAGACCTATCTTCAAAGATTTCTGACATGATTGTTGTGTTAAGTTCTTCTGAAAAACTTAAAAATTTGGATTTGGAAAGAAAAACGTCTCTTTGTCGCACTAAAATTGCGTCATTCAAAACAGAAACAAAGCTTCAGTAAAATAGCCCACTTTGGAAAATTACCAGATGGGTAAGGTAAGTATGTAAGGAATTGTGATGTAAGGAGCGAAATGAATCTGGGCAACTACATGGGGATTTTGGAAGCCTGCTCGCGGAGCACATTATTTTTGTAAACACTTGAAGCCATCCATCAAGAACTGTTGCAGCCAGAAATTAACAAGAAGGAGGAGTGGAGAAGCCGGGAACTCACAATAAAGTTGTAGCCGAGACCTCGGTCACTAACTCCCTCTCCCTATTGGAAGTAACAGTTTGGTATTTTTGTTTTTCACAGGAATATGGAATTATATAAATTACACTGGGGAAAATTTTTAAATTTTTTTCAAAAGTAATGAAGTTTCTTGATTGATTCCTACTAAATCTGGTGTGCTGAGTTCGAAAATGACCATCATTTTCTTCATGTACGTCCAGATCTTTTTCTATTAATATTGGCCAAAATACCAGATTTTTATGTTTTTCACATTTACTCATCAGTGTTTGCATTCATGAATTATCGGCTTTGATTGGCATATTTTGTGACTGCATTCGAATATTATAAAAACAAAACATTCAAAGGATAGCAGGGACCCAGCGTTCTTGAACAAACAGAGTGATGTATAGTGTGTCTAGACCAGCTGGAAGCGATATCAGAAGCCAAGCACCTGTGTAAACAATATGCAAAAATTGTAACAATAAGGTAAGGAAACAAAGGCCATTTCTTGAATAGCTCACTAATATTATGATGTTATAGAAACCATTTAATGACAATAATCTTTATGGTCTGAATCAGTTTGTTATCCACAAGAGCACCATACATAACCCAAACCTTGGATATTCAGCTACTAGTTTCTCAAGGTAAGAATACGCTTAGCTTAACTTTTGTATGATTCCTTGTATAATGGTAGCGAATTCTATTACTAATCATCTACTAAGCTATACAATACTGAACAATAAAACT
>RDPX01000579.1:42306-54259 GCA_003991215.1 Morbakka virulenta | reverse complement strand
TTTAAACTCAACGGCACACATTCTCAGAAAAGCACTTTCTCTGTAAAGGAATCGAAAAACTAGAAAACATACATGAACGACATAATACGTCAGGTTATGAGTAATAACCCGGTGTTACGTAGTTCCCAAACGTTACGCACTCTATAGAAAATTTGAAAAGACATAGTAATAATAACAATAATGGGATTTTGTAATACAATGTGAAAAACAGTGATTGCAAGAAAACCAGACATCGTTGTAATAGATGAGTAAAAAACAAACCAAAATTATAGATGTTGTAATACCTGGAGATGCGAGGGTGTTAGAAAAAGAACAGGAGAAAGTTGATAAGTACAGACCTCTAAGAGATGAGATTACTCGACTGTGGAAAATGAAGAAGATTGAAATTATCCCTGTGATCGTGGGTGCGTTGGGAACTGTCTCGAAAAACTTTGAAAGCCATGTTAAACAAATTGGAATAACGATGAATGTAGAACATGCTTAAAAAACAGCACTGTTAGGTACAGCCCGAATCTTACGGTTGGTCCTAGGGAATTAAAGCTGCAGGTGCAAGGGTTGTGATTCCTTAGATGGCAGATAGTTATCTGGGATCACACCAATAATAACCGAAGCAAATGAGAACTAAAGCTTTGTGAGAAAACATATCAAACATAATAATAATACTTCAAAAGACTACGTTGTTGGGAAAAGCCAGGATTTTGCGAAAATTACTGGATTTTTTAAAAAGAAGTTGCTGATAGCCCATGGTGATTTGTTATGACCCGCCTATCAGCATAGAACTCGGCATTAAGAACAGTCAGACACAAAGTGTGAAAAAAGATATAATAATATAATATAATATATAATAATACAATATAATATAATATAATATAATATAATATAATTAATATAATACAATACAATATAATACAATATAATATAATACAGTCATGAACAAAAGTTCAAGACCAAGCTCAAAATTTCGCGAAAATGACAACATCATCGAATTCAAACAGGGCAATTACTTTTATTTCTCATAAAATCTTCATACAGCACGGAAAATATGCCACTATATGCAATTTTGGTATCCATGATCATTCAATTTTCCAAAATTCAACATTCTGTATGCCCTTCCATGTTCTGATTACAGCCTCCATGCGTCTCGGTATACTGTCTATTAAACTTTGGCAATACTCCTTTGACGTTTCTCTAGCCCAGACCTCTTTTATCACTCCAGTCAACTCTGGAGCACTTGATGGTTGTTGTTCCGACACTTTAACTTTCAATATCGTCCACAAATCTTCAATTGGCTTGAGGTCAGGGCTATTTTTCGGCCTTTCGAGCACTTTGACTTTGTTCCAGAAACTTGGTTGCAACTTTGGAACGGTAGCATGGCGCTCCATCCTGCATGAAAATATTGAAGTTATGGACTTCCATGTGAAGTTTGAGTTTGCCTAACAACAACTCGACATACTTTGGTACATTCATAGTGGTTCCTGGGGGTCAAAAAGTAGAGACCACCGACCCCGTTCTTGGACATTGCCTTCCCCAAATCATCTGACTTGGGGGATGTTTCATCGTCGATATCGTATATTTATCACCATTTCGCTTGCCAGCTGGACTCCTGACGTGGCGCTTACGCACTGCGAACTGTTGAAGGGTAAAATCGACTGAGAATAATACCCTTCCCTACTGTGCGGTTCTCCAGTGGCGATGTTTCAATGCAAATGCCAGGCGCTTAGCTTTCACCGTACGACTACGCCTCGGTTTTCTTGCCGGTTTGTAGGATTTCAACTGAAATTCTTTCGATAAACGACGAGAACCTGTCATATGAGTCACGTTGCATCTTCTCCGCAGCAGTTGTGCCCTGATTTTCTTCATGGAATTGTTGGAGACCTGACGACCATCCTTTTCATCAAGATGCCGTCGTGCTTGGTGGTGCTTCTAGGTCTTTCACTTCTCTTCCAATCCTCGTACATTCCTAATTCTTCGTACTTGACGATAGCCTGATGCACGGCCGACTTGCTGACACTCAATATTTTCGCAATATTGCGTTTCGTCAACTTCTGACTGACTAAGGCTATGATTTGGGCCCTTTGAACGGTTGTCAGGGGCGTTTCACACCCCATGTCAGCCCTTCTCCAGCTTTCAAAAAATCGGCAAAAATCAGAACGAGGTGTTGACAGCAGCTAAAAAAGCATTCAAAGAAACAACTAAAGTTAAAACAGTTGATATGATTCAATCAGGACAACTGGCTGATGCAGTCTGATGCAATACCCAATTTTCGGCTATTTTCAGTGTTTGGTCCTAAACTTTTGTTCGTGACTGTATAATATAATCGACCTGCCTATGGCGGCGGGAATTGTGCCTCATGGGCAGGGAGGGGTCTTACGCGTCTTACGCCGTGGCTGGCAATCCTCCTGGTGACGGTGTCAGGATTAAAATACTCGGGAAGGAAAACCTCATACAAACCATACCATTTTTTGTGAAGAATCAAAATACAAATACAATAACAGATCAGGGGTACTTGAACTGCCTATGGGAAATGTGACAGTGTCCGAGCCCCTCAGTGTAAAAGTTACAAGCAACACTTCTGCTAATGGGGCATAGAAGTTGGCATCGAAGAATAATAAGAACAGAGTTTGAGCTATCTGGATGAAGGAACTGAATAAAATAGCAATGAAATGCTACTTGAAATGTGGTTCCACAAAACGGGGCTATCGTAAACAAATGCATAATATCTGGAAAGAATTAGGTACAATTTAACTGACCGAGCGATAAAATTGTAGGTCAGGCCCGTGTTATCAGGTCAAATGGTGAAGGGTCACAACACGAGTGACAGAAATAGTTGTAACTGGAATCGTGATGACGGGAGGGAAAAAATGAAAGTAGGTGCTTTAAGAGACGATAATATGATGAGTTTGAAATGATTTCGAATGAGATTGAAGATGATGAGAGGCCTATGAACCTCAGATTTGTAGACAGGAAAAAGCTTACAGAATTTACATCTCAGGTTGATAAAATCATCTCCTACCTAGAGAATGAAAATTTAAGCCATTGTAATAATATCTTTAAAGTAGCAACTAATGTTGTTTGCAATGCTTGTTATAAAGAAAAGGGCCTGAGTCCTCAAATCAGTGAAATGAGGAAGGTCATTGCTAAGCTTGAACCTTTACAAAGTAACTCTGAGGAATGGAACCACTGAAGAAAGACTAATGAATAAATACAAGGTCATTGAGAAGAGTATTGAGGTAGTAATAGAAGAACTGAAACAGAGAGTTACAACTAAGTGTGCCAAAATTTGGAGATACGAGGGAAGAATCAATCAATAGCAACAAAACCGAATGTTCAGTAATAACCTGAAGATGTTTTTCGAGAGATTTGAAGGAAAAGAGAGGAATAATGACAACATACATGACGCCGATAAAGCTGAAACTCTTTTAAAAGGGCTTTGGGAGAAAGAGATGGAGCATAATAATAAGACAGTGTGGGTTTGGTCAGTTGAAAATGAAGTTGAAAAGTCATGAAAAAACACAACAGCTGGTTAATCTAAAAATATCAATTGGAACGTTCAGAAAGCAGGTAAAAAAACTGTCAAATTGGAAGTCACTGGAGCCAGATGGGGTCCAAGGATACTGGATTAAGAACTTAACAGCTCCTCATTCTCACTCTTTCCTTGCAGCTATGTTTGATAACTGCTTGACATTTGGCTATGTAGCAGAGTGGTTAACTGTGGGAACAACAGATAAAGACAAGAGAAATGATATCACCAGCTTCTTCTTCTTCTTTCGTATGACTTCTCTACCATTCCATCATCTACAGCCATTGCTGTAGCTCATCACTCAGTGGCTGCTCTCTCAGCGCTCTGGCGCTACCAGGTGGTTTGAAGGTGGCACAGTCATTGATTATGTGTTTTGCGGTTTGGTTGCTATCTCCGCATTGGCATGAGGGGCTGCTAGACAGTCCGATCTTGTGCTGCCAGCTACCAAAGTTACCATAGCCTGACCTCAGCCTGTTGAAGTTAACCCACCTCTTTCTTGGTGCGGGAACATAGTCTCGTAGTGGGGTGGTTGTATTCTCCTATTCATCCAACCATCTTACAGCTTGCCAGTCCGCTGTCACCAGCTGAAGGCCCATTACCTGCCTTTCATTACTCTGGAAACTATTCACTGGTATTTTATCTAAAGAAAATTATAATTTCAAATTGAATGACCTGCTTCCTGTTGAGCAAAAAGGGATGTCGTTAGGGAAGCCGTGGTACTAAGGTTCACATATGTAAATATGATAGATCAGACGATAATTTGTAAATGTAAGAGAAGACACGCTGGACTAGCCATGGGATATATCGAGTGTAAAAAGGCTTTTGATATTGTGTATACTGAAGTGCCTTGAGATCTTTAAAGTAACTGATAACATTAAAATTTTACTTAAAAATAGCATGAAGAACTGGAGGACTGATTTGACATCGGGCCGAGTGTCACTAGGGACAGTAAAAGTAAAGGGAGAAACTTTCCAAGGAGACAGTTTATGACCACTTTTATTTGCTATTACTTTGATCCCAATTTTTTTTGTTTTACATGAAGTGAAAGGTGGCTATGACCTGGGCAAAAGTGAGATATCGATAAATCATCTACTTTTCATGGATGATTTAAATCTGTTTGGAAAAAAAATGATTTTGGTACACCAAAGAGTGAAATCAGGCAAGAGGGAAATCAGTCAAGAATGAAATAGCAACTTGAAAAGTAAAAAACTGCATAGTGTTTTCCTCAAGAATATCAAGTTCGGCGACAAACAGTCATGGAAGTGGTTAACCGATATAGACCTTAAGAAAGCAACCAAAGGAATGAAGATGGCTGCCCTGGAACAGGCATTGAGAACCAAATCGATCCAGTTTCACTTTGACAAAACAAAAACCAGCCCCATTTGCAGATTTTGTGAGGAACGTACGGAAACTGATGCGCATGTAGTCTCAGAATGTAGGCGTGATGTTGATGCCAAAGTTATACACTAAGAAAAATGCAAAAGTAATTTGATCCACTATGGAGAGTGGTATGAGGATACCCCAGAATGCGTGACAGAGAACGATCAGGTGATGATACTTTTGGGATTTCAAAATACAAACTGATAACGAACTAAAATATAATAATTCAGTCATTCTAATCCTGAACAAACAAACAAGATCTTGTTTGATCATTGACCTTGCCTGCCCATTTGACACAAGGATCCACATGCAAGAAAATGAAAAACTTACCAACTATCAGGACTTGAAATGGGAAATGATGACAATCTGGGATTGTAATAACACTAAAGTCGTTCCAATCATCATTGGAACGCTTGATACCATTTCAAAGAGTTTAAAGGGCTCGCTCAACAACATCAGTCAAAACAATATTTTTGGGAACACTACAGAAAGAGTGCCTATTAGGAAGGCCAAATATTCTTCGTCAAGTGTTGAATACCCGAGGCTACAAGTAGTGGCTTGGTATTTGGCGCAAACAGCGAGCAACACTACATATTAAGCTGTGAATTAAACTGATAACAACAACAATAATAATAATAACAATAATAATAACAATAAAAATAACAATAATGATAAAAATAATATCACGTAGTGTGATGCGTGCACCTAGCTTACCCTTACCGGGCTGGGAGTCGAATAGCTTTGCTGGGGTTTCTACCCCTGAGTTCCCCGTAGGTTTGTATTGCTCCACAACTCAACATTACTATTAATAATAACAATAATAATAATAATAATAAATGTCCAGGATACTGACATTAACCTGCATCCGGTAGTGGAGTTTCGACGTGGGCGATTAGGGCTACTCTTTGCCGCAACCACCTCCAGGTCACCCTTAAGAAAGGTGTAGTACCTGTTACCTCTCCCCGAGACCATGAAGTACCGGGTTGACATCCGGCGGTGGTAAGTTAAGCCTTGGTTGGCAAACTTCCAAAACGAGGAAAACCCTTATTACAAACCAGGGCAGATGGTGCTCTTCACTCGTGGCAGAAAAGCCGTCTAGCGGAAACTATAGAACAATGGTAGGGCAAGTAATGTTCTTGAGTTTTGATAAGAAAATTTCCTTGTGAAGGCTACACGAACAATTGTAGCCACAACCCGAAGGTACCGTGCCGACATGGGTGAAGGCCACTCCATTGTGACGTCATCAATTGCGAGATCTGATAGAGGAGTGGCGACCCTGTCAATTTAAGCCTTATCCAGAGAGGCAGCCAACCCTGGGCTGACTTCTTATACCCGTGCATTCAAATACAAATTATAATATAATTTGTAATATAATTATAGTATAATTTGTAATATAATTAGAATTATATTATAATTATAATAATAATAAAATTTATAATATAATTTTCCATATTGTGGAAGATTTAGATTACAATTACCAAAAGCAATCAAACTTAACACTTGGCGTTGCTGACAGCTGACATGCTGAAAGTATAGCAGTGTACAAAACAACAGATTTCATACAATGAATAGTAGAGATTGGACTAAAGTCCAGATGGCTGAAGAAAAAGAAAGAGTAGTAGAAACTGATGGGGAAGAACTTCAAGTGGAGGATAAAAGAACAATGGCATCAAGAGTATCCAAAGAAGCGGAAGACTGCGCAGAATTTAACAGACAACGCTAAAAGCTTTGCCAAAGAAGGGTGAGGTAGAGTACAGGAAGACTCAGTTAATAGGGAAGCAGAGGAAAAGGGCACATAACCCGGAAATGTGGAATGGACAACAGAGAAGAAAGTAAGATTAGTACAAATTGACAAAGAAAGAAAATGTGGAAGCGGATTTCTGAAAAAGTGTGAAGGAAAGTTAGGTTAAACATTACTCAAACCACGTGTCGGCCAATATACAGACGTTACGCAACAGTACTACAAGGTTCCGTAAAGAACAAACCATTACTAATCTTATACTAATACACCAAAGGGATGAAATGGAAAATGATAACCAAGGAAACCAAAGAGATGACCAGCGAGAGATAATTGGTAATAAAGGAATCAGGATGAATCAGAGGTAGACCATGAGGTAGTAATGGAAGGCAATGGCTTGCTAGATGAAGAGTTTATATTTAATAAGCAGCTTAACAACGGGAATCATAGCAATAAGACAGAAATGGAACTTGGAGAGATACTTGGAGAGATACTTGGAGAGATATTAAGGAAAACTAAGGTTCCTACTGAGTTGCAAAAGAATGCAGACAGTATCTTGGGGCATTATCTGAGAGGAGCAGACACTATATCACAAATCACTGACATTGTGTATGCGATGGGTATGGCAGTGAAAAAAAGGGGCTTATCGCAAAATGTGAGTAGTGGAAATGGAAGACAAAAGTCCTCTAATGGAAACAGGTGAGTGAGAAAAAAAAAAGAGAAATAAAAATGCTAAGCCAAAGTTTAGCTGGGGCTGGGAATGTACAACATTGACGGAAACAAAAAAAAAAAGCAACACGCCAGGAGGAAAAGATCTTGAAGGACTTGGAACTGGAACTATTTTCCCGTATGATGCAGATATGGTAACATCCGAATTCCTCAATTTCAAGCCTGCATAGTCCGGAACAAGATGGATCCATTCTTCTTTGCCCATTGTGTCGAGCAAAGCATTCCAATTTTTTCACTTGGGTGTAATACGAGTTTTGACACCAACGTCTGCCTTTCAATTTGTTCTTACTCCTGTTGCTTAGTTCCTGAATTTCCGAGTACAAAGAATAATTTTTCTCCTTTCTATTTTCTGTTCAATTTCAGCTAAAGATAACGGCGCCTGTCCTGTACATCCCTCTTGAAACTTCTACTACGCAGAAACCCGAAAATAGAATGTCGCACGCTTGTGTATCTTTACACTTTTGTTTTGAAGTGGCCTTCATACACAACTTCATGTTTCAAGAACAAATCACAAAGTGGCCAAGCTTCTTTTCCCTAATCCTCCTCCTCATGTGCCGTGTCCTTGCAGAACGTAGGCGGTCATGCTTCTCCACAGGATCCTATTCTTGGTCTTCTCTAGCATTTCCTTCTCGCTGACTCCGGTCCATGTTGACAAACTTTTCATGAATGTTGTTCTTTGTCTTCCTCTTCCTCTTTTACCGCAAATTTTACCAGTAACAGCCAAATTTTCCAAGCCTTCTTTTCTCATTACATGTCCTAGGAACGACAGTTGTCTCTTTCTGATGGTTTTCAGGAGTCTCCTGCTATAATTAGCTCGTCTTAGTACTTCATCATTACTAGTGTGTTCCGTCCAGGAAATTCTCAACATTCTGCGCAACATCCACATTTCAGTAGCGTTCAGTCTTTTCTCCAGGTCTGACGTCAGTGTCCAACTTTCACAGCCGTAGGTCAGGACAGGTAAGACATAGCAGTTGAGGATTCTCACCCTGGTATCTATGGAGATTGATCGGGATTTCAGAATCTTTGACATACGCACAAACACCTCCTTTGCCATAGCTACTCTTCTCTTTACTTCCGTTACACTTCTGCCGTCTGAATTAAGCATGCTTCCAAGGTAGTTGAACTTATTCACCTGCTGTATCCTTTCATTATCGATTAACAAAGGGCATTCGACTTGCTGCTGTTTCTTGCTGATCGCCATGCAAAAGGTCTTCTTTTGATTAATGCTTAGTCCTTTTCTTGAGCTCTCTTCCTTCACCATATCCAAGAGCTTTTGTAACTTCTGAGAAGAGTTTGCAATGAGTGTCGTATCGTCAGCGTATCTGATATTATTCATGTTATATCCTCCTATAGAAAAACCGCATTCCCTAATACAATGAAGAAAATGTGGTCTCTAGTCCTGTCAGCGATAGGGGTCTATAAGTTGGACATCAATTACCCTTGATATATTTAGAATGAAAAATGTCGTTTCTTTTCCATATGTTAGCAGTACTCCTGCAGCTGACCGGTAAAGAACAATTATTTCTTTGCGCGAAAATACACGTAAAGATCATTGGACATGCGTCATTGAGCTTCACGTGTATTTACCGAGGTTTAACGCAATTTCTGCCGGGAAACAAATCCGAAAAACACATTGTTTGGAACACTGTTCTATGTGTTCAATATTTGGCTTTAAACCTCTCTTATAACGTTAACCGTAAAAATAGCAAGTACATAACGAAGTTTGTATTATTACTTAAATGTGATGTTATTTGCCCAAGCACCTATCACTGGGCATCCTATACCAACCATGTAAACAAGACTGAGCCTTCGACGGAACAAAAACGTCCCTTTCATGGTCAGGTAAAAGTATTACCACGATAATTATTGATATTTGTTTGTAGGGGGCAGTAAATTGAAGTTCTTCGTCGTGTCAAGGACACGACGAAGAACTTCAGAACCTATCCACCATGACAGAAAAGATTTTGTCCGAGTGGCACAATTTGCTTCATTTAATTCCTACTTTTGCAATAAATTCCCAGTGGGGCACTCGTCGACATTTAAGATGGAGCTGATCTTGTAGGTGTTTGGGGTCTGAAATTTAGGAAAGAAGGACATATTTGTGGTTTGATATTTTTAAGCACTGGTTCTGATCTACTTTGATGCAAATACAAATTTTCATTTTTCCACACTTTCAGAACCTCTCCATCTATACTCATGAAATAACCCATCTGGTTAGCCTCTTATTGCAACATACAGTAAGATCTTCACCTCAATTCAAAAGCTCAAAATAAAATTTCAGTATTTGTAAAATCGAACCAACTTTTCAGAGGAATTTCGAATGTTACTCTATATACTAAAAATAGTTTACAAAGTGTAACCCAGAGACTGTTATGAAAACAAGAGACAAAAAAGAATATGTATTAAATCAAAGTAAACTGAAAGTAATGTAATTAATTCTGCATTAAAAATTTTATATCAATCCGTAAAAACACGAAAAAGATCTATAATGTACCCTAAAATTTTTCAAGTTTCAGTCACCTTTTCACAGGTCACAGCCTTTTCAACAATAAAGCCCATATCGACGGCAACCTTTCTGTTTTTATAGTACTACGGGGAGAAAGTGAAAATTGTTGTGAACATTGACTCGGCATTTTCTTCTTGTTTTCGGTGCAATGCCATTGCATTAATAAGTCCGAGGGTGTGAGGGCTACTATATTACGGCCAAAATTGGTACAGTACTCCCATCCTAATAACGAACACACTTAGAGGGAAATTGAGATGTTCGTTATTGGGAGGGAGCCGTTATTTGGGAGGACCATATTTTTATGTACTTTCTTTTTCTTTCTTCGCTGCTCTACTTGTGTCAAACACATCATTGAAAACATCACACAAAAAGTACTTTACAACTGTAACGAGCAAATATAGTGCATGTTATGAAATAAACAAAGAGATCGAACAGGATACAGTAGGCCTAATCACTATAGGTTAAAAAACTAGAGAATCAAATGCTTGTGTCATAAATAGTTGCTGAAGCAATACAACATAGAGAAAGATACCTCAATTCTTCATAAAGTCAGTCATTCGCAGCTTGTTGCCGAGGATATAAGGCAAAAGCTCATACAAGAGTCAAGATGACTCTTGTATGAGAGTTCATCATAACTCAACTGATTTTCTCTTGCATCTCAGCTCAATTTATACAATCATATGTTTACAAAGCAATCTGTCTTCCCACACAGGGTATTAACTTAATTGGTTCACAGTTATGCAAGCATGCATGACTCAACTTGCAGTCTAATATCGACTGTGTCCTTCTGAACACAGCTGCTTTTGTGGAACGATAGTGGCAGCAGCTTCCATCATGTGCCTGGCTTGAAATAACACAGCCAAGAGTTCAGTGTTGCCCATGGCGGAAGCGTACTCAACGCATTTTGAGATACAGGCTGCTGGCTCAATCCTTGTTGTTGGTGGTGAAGTGGTATCGGGATCGACATCTCCATCACTTGGAGTGTTCGTACTGGACGATAATTCCGTTCTTGTATCCTGCAAAGCTTCAGACACCTCAAGATCATCCATGCCACAATATTCCTCCATGGTGATGTCCTCTTGGACCAGCAGCGCTTGCTGTCCATCAGTTAGAGCTGGAAGAAGTTGTGGAGCTGGTGCAAGGGCTTCCTTATCTGTGGCCCCTTGAAAAGCCACAACTTGCAAAGCATTTCGTGATCGTGGAGTCAGTCACTGTATTCCACGCGTTCCTGACCCACATGACCGCGCCAAGCATGTTGATCGCCTTGGCGATGTCAGTTGCAGACTTCCCAGCATCTATCTCGCTAAGCACTCTGGTTAGGAGGCTCTTACGGTAGATGAGCTTCACTGCCTGGATAATACCCGCATCACATGGCTGGAGAACGCTTGTAGTGTTTGGTGGTAGAAATCGCAGGTTGATGTTCGATAGTTGTATGTCAGGGTGTGCTCCACAGTTATCTACAAAAAGCAGGATGTTTCGTGACTGTAATCTCATTGAGTTGTTTATTTTCTGGAGCCACTCTGTAAACAAATCTCCCGTCATCCAAGCTTTTTTATTTGCAGCATATTTTACTGGAAGGGTTCCTTCCCTACCACGAAAGCAGTGCGGTCTCTGGCTTTTGCCTATTATGAATGGTGTTAGTTTCTCACCCAATACTGAACAGCATAAGAGGACGGTTATCCTCTCTTTCGCTTTTTTGCCTCCTGTACTCTTTTCTTTCTTCTCTGTTAGTGATCTGGTTGGTAATGCACGGTAGAAAAGGCCAGTTTCATCGGCGTTAAAGATATCGCTCAAACTTTAACCTTCACAGATAGATGGTAGCCTCTTCTTCCAGTCCTCTACCACCTCATTGTTTACGTCGGCAGCTTCCCCTGCGAGTACGGTTAGGCGCACGTTGTGGCGACACTGCCACTTATACAACCAGCCATTGGAGGCAGTGAAGTTCTCATATCCCATTTCTGTTGCGATATTTTTTGCTTGCTCTTGGACAAGCTTTCCTGACACTGGAATATTGTTGGCTCTAGCTTTCCGGAACCAGTGCCAAACGGCATCATTTACATCATCGTATGTAGCCTTCCTT
>RDPX01000579.1:25357-36967 GCA_003991215.1 Morbakka virulenta | reverse complement strand
AATCAAGAAATAAAAAGTATAGGTTTCTAATAACTTAAAGTTACATGTTTACAGAATCTTTAAACTGTTATGAATACCTTCCATGAAAAAAACATTATTAATCTTGCAAAAAATTACATATAAAAAATGAATAAAGAATGCATATAATATATACTATATATTATATATTCATACATATATACATACATATAAATATACATATATACATACATACATACATATATATACATATATACACACATATATACATATATATATATACACAGACGCACATACTATCTGATGAAGATAATCTTAAAGCGCCAAAACTAATATGACTCTTCTTATTGATTTATTGTTTGTTTTTGTTGGTTTCTTGGTTTCTGTGTTATTTATTTTTTTGTTTGTTTTAACGCCATTTTCCCTAGTAACTGGGGCTCAGACGGTGCCCTTCACAGGGAATTTGTTTTGGCAGTGAGAAATTTCATGGCCGGATGCCCTTCCTAACGCCAACCAATGGCTTTTTCTTTTGTGAAGTTCCAAAGTCGCACGCTAGGGGAATCGAATCTGGAACCTCTTGGTTACGGTGCAGTTGCACTAACCAATAAGCCACGGCTCCTTCTGTATTATTTCTTTTCATACTGAAAAGATATATTCATATACACAAAGAAACAATAAAAAATAAAGCATCAAGGAGGTTGCAGCATTGTCTGAGGTCTTTTTGACGTAATCTAAAAGTATTAAAAGTGAAACCTTACTTGCATAAAGATATATTCATATACACAAAGAAACAATAAAAAATAAAGCATCAAGGAGGTTGCAGCATTGTCTGAGGTCTTTTTGACGTAATCTAAAAGTATTAAAAGTGAAACCTTACTTGCATAAAGACGAACTGCATCTTTTGTTGAACACAAATGTTTGTGAAATAAATACCGACAATCCTCCTAAAATGAAAAAATGGCTAAACATAGACTGTTGAAAGATATTTAGGCAACTCGTGATAGAAAAACATGTAATTCTATTCCTAACAATGACATATGTCCCCCTCTAAATTAACAACAATGCTTTCTCTTTCTTATATTAATTCTAAATAAAAGACCCGCTTCTGATATTTATTTATCTACTCATTTATTGATTGATTGATTTACCATCCACTTTTCTACAAAATTCAACGCTTTAATACATGTACTTTTATGAAAATACGATATATAAATACAGTTGCCAATGCGTGTCCTAAAAAAAAATTTGAGCTACTGATCAAAAATCGTCTATTCAGGGCCGTTAACATTAAATACTGCTTATCTGCCTTGTTGGAAAATTGTATATCTTGTCTCTGAGCAGAGTATATTTTAATCTAGTCTAGTCTAGTGGTGTAGTCCAGTCTAATTTAGTGTAATCTAGTCTAATACTGTACAGTACACTTTAGTATAGAATAGTTCAAAGTATAGTCTGGTATGGCTAGAGTATAGTATTGTGTGGCAGAGAAAAGTAAAGCCTACTCTAGTGTAGAATAGTATAGTAAAGCATAGTACAATGTAATACAGTATTTAAAGAAAACTCGATCTTTGTGTCCTTATGAAAGGATCGGCTTCATCACTGAATGACAAGCTGTCATGACTTCACTTCGGCATGAGCTATAGAATATCATAAGGAGGAACCACGAACGGTTTCTGCATCTTTGCCTTTAAGGTGTTCATGCCGTGTCGCACCTACCTGCGAAGGTGTCCTATTTTATTAACTACTAACACTCAGTATAATGTAGTATAATATAATAATATATAATATAATGTAATATGGTATAGCTAAATGTAATAAAGTATAGTATAATGTAATATGGTATAGTATAATGTAATATGGTATAGCATAATGTAATATAGTATAGTATAATGTAATATGGTATAGCATAATGTAATATAGTATAGCATAATGTAATATAGTATAGTATAATGTAATGTGGTATAGCATAATGTAGTATAGTATAGTATAATGTAATATGGTATAGTATAATGTAATATGGTATAGCATAATGTAATATAGTAAAGCATAATGTAGTATAGTATAGTATTATGTAATATGGTATAGCATAATGTAATATGGTATAGCATAATGTAATATAGTATAGTATAATGTAGTATAGTATAGTATAATGTAATATGGTATAGCATAATGTAATATGGTATAGCATAATGTAATATGGTATAGCATAACGTAATATAGTATAGTATAATGTAATATGGTATAGCATAATGTAATATAGTATAGTATAATGTAATGTGGTACAGCATAATGTAGTATAGTATAGCATAGTATAATGAAATATAGTATAGTATAATGTAAGGTGGTATAGCATGTAGTATAGTATAGTATAATGTAATATGGTATAGCATAATGTAAGTTAGTAATATGGTATAGCATATTTTATTATACACCTTAGAACTATACTGAGGTGTATATAATTTAACACTGCCTTACGTCTTAAGTCTCAAGTCTCATTCCTTTCTCCTTTAATTTTTCTTTCTTATGTCTTCCACACAGTTTGCTTCACATCCCACCTTGGTGCATGTTTGTCACAAATAACAATTTCAGTGTCGAAGTGAGTGTCTGTATGTTGCTGATTGCTTAACTATAAAAGTTTAAATATATACCTATTATATCAGTCCAGACAAACGAAGATGTAATCAGAAACTGGACATAAACAAAGTAAATGCTTGACGATTAAACAAGGATTGATATGATTTTCTTTGGAATGTTTCAAAACCATATCATTCTCTCTGGAAGATTGTTCAGCTGCATACTTTGTTTTCTAATATCTTATGCAAAAGAGCATCTGTATTTCTGTGTGCATTTTGTTCAAGCGAGCGAAGCGAGCGAGAACACTTTACTGCAGCAGCTGTTTTGTTGTTTTGTTGTTGGAGTATAAGTGGAATTGCCAGAGGCTTAAAACTGTTCTAATTATTATGAAGTAACAGATATGAATATATGTATTTCACAACTAAATATGCATTAACAATAGGGGAAGTGGGATGGTATTAATTATGACACCTCTTCTTGTGAGTAATTCAAGTACTCTATTTCTTCCCATTTTCACGAGTTATCTTAGTGAAATCTGGTTTAGACATATTAATATTGGTGCAGCGGAGCTCGAACAGGAACTCTTCTGTGATCTTTCCATCTCTAACAATAACAATAATGACGGTATAACAGAAGTCGCATGATCTCTTTGTTACCAAAAATGGCTATTAACTTATCTATTCTATTGTGAAGCATCGAAACAAAAACTGAAGATAAGAAAGAAAGGTCACACGAAAATACAATCTTGAATGATTCAGAAGGAAAAAAAACATTAGTCGGCTGAAACTTAACCCCCAAAGGCATTGATCAATTGAAAATCAAATACATTTTATTCCTACTCAAAAAATATTTGAAGTGTCCAATCAGTATGGGCATACGCAGTGAAATAAGAAGCACAGTGACAACAGGGGCAGCTGACTGTCTTGCCTTGTTGTTATTGGGCAGCGGGGGCAGTATGTTCTGCGTTAAATATTGAAAGCGTGCAAGCTAAAGAATCATCATCGTCACCACCATCATCATTATCATCTGAATAATTATAATTTACAACAGAACATAAAGGCGCGAAAAATCAGGGCCTTAAAACTGAGTAAAAAGATGTCAACAAGTTTATGAAACAAAATTTGTTCAGAATGTACAACTTCTTGGGAAAATAGAAAAAAAGAAAAGAAAAGAAAACTAAATAGTGTATAACCCATAATGTAGTTGTGATTTGAAGATTGCAATGTTGTTTGGTTTTATTTGCCAGCATGATGATCCAAAGCCCGCCCTAATATTAGTGTACATTTCATAACAAAAATTTTCCACTTTATGTGCATTAAGATTGGGGATCAGTGGGCACAAATTTTATTTTTCCTGGTGTTAATGAGTACTGCTACGTACGGAAATATGAAAATATGACGCATTACAATATGTGCAATGTTAAAACTTAACACAGCTTAAAGGTTAAGATAAATAAAAAAGATTTCAAAATACGGGGGGCTGTTTTCAAAAAGATCGGATAATTTATGTTGTACAGTATGATATAGTTTAGTATCATCTAATATAGTATAGTATAGAACATTATAGTATACTATTAGTAGAGTACAGCAAAGTATAGCAAAGCAAAGTATAATGCGGCAAAGTATAGTATAGTTCAAAATATAGTACAGATTATTTCAATACTGCACTGTAAAGTACTGTATTGAATCATGCTTCATTTTTTTGTTATCTCTACTGAAATCTATTAACAGTTTTAATCACATGTCTCTGCTGGTTGCAATATCATTAGTTGGTGAATTAAGCATTTCAAAAAGAGGTATGTAGGTTAAAAGCACCCTATTTTTTTCGATCAGAAGCCGGCGTCATTGATAAACCGATCTTGTTTTGTGAGCTTATCTTAGCTATCCCGGCCATCCCATTATAAACTGCTCTAGTTTGGTTGGATGCTCAGGCTTTGAAAGCCGGCCTTGTTTCTAACCGTCTCAATTTATAAAAGTCCCTTGTTCTTGCCGTCTTCAAGTAATAGTTCATTTAGTTTTCTAGGCTGTATAGGTTTAGTGAACCGTCCTGAATGTCTCCGATTATAAGTTTACTAAATAAAATCTATCGGAAAAAAGTCGTCCTTCACGATCAGCCGCAATTTCATTTCGAGCAAGTCAAAATTTGGTTAACAAAAAAATAACGGTTGTTGTAGTTAGCACGATAAAACGTAATACTTAACTTGACACAGCGGTTGATCAACACTAGAAAACAAAATTTAAACGCCTAATTTGAAAAATAGATATGCCACCAGGGCTACCAGCATTCAATTTTTAACCAAATCATTTTCGGAATCATATCTTTCAAACGGTTCTTTCTCCAGATCTCTACCGATGGATATCACATATCAATCACACATATTGGGCTGAGCCTCCCATAGAACGACGACTTCCCTTCAAAGGTCAGATCGACTGACCCGAACGTACATGGAGATCTAGGAAGTTCTGAAAATAACTTCTTCCAGTTCACTGTACACAAATTTCTCGCTTTTCTACAATTATAAATCCTCTCTATCTATAATAAAAGACACTTTGAATTTACTTTGTGCAAAGAGGTGCTACAAACTGGCCCCTATTCCAGTCCAATTCTGGAAAAAGGAAGAGGGTTGCAGCAGGAAGAGCTTCTGGTGTAAAACATTTATCCATCTCAATCATTGGCTGACACCAATGAAGAAAAAGAAACTACTGGGGCATCACCCAGAAGCGATGTGCGAGGGTATTGCCGCACACTCGCTACAAGTCAACCACGGCTACTGCACCATGTGAGTGCGGGGTTAAAGAAAACATCTCAGGGAATGTGGAAAAGAAAGGGTCGTATGACGAGAGTGCTAAAAATTGGGACGGTCATTGCTAGTAGTAGGCCAGCCAGAGGGAGGAAGTTGACGGTTTTTGTGATTGTGAAAGAGGCAGGTAGACATCTTGTGCGCGCAGGAAACCAAGTGGGAGGGTGCAGAAGCAAAAGAGTTGGGAGGCAGAGCCAAGCTGTTCTGCTTCTGAGAAAACCAAAAGAGTGGGGTGCAAGACCAAGGAAACGGCACTGTTCAGGGACCAGGTAAATAGGAAACCTTTCACCAGGGGAGACACTATGGATAGGAGACTGGAATAGACATGTGCGTTGTGAAAACAGCGAAAGCAAGGATGACAATGGTGCATAAGCATTTGGTACCAAAAACGGAGAGAGGGAGACACTGCTAGGCTTTGCCCAGGCAAAAAATCTGGTGGTGCTGAACACTTTCTTTAAGAACAGAGGAAACACAAGTCGACTTCATACTGACTGGATCCTGGATGCGGAAACAGATGACGGCTTGCAAAGCATTTCCAGAAAGAGTGTGGCATCACAACACAAACCAGAGGTCGCAAGCGAGAAGCTGTCAATATTGAGGAGGAGGGCGATACCAGAACCACCAAAAGTAAAATTATGGCAATTAAAGGGTGAAAATAACAAGGGCACGTTTGCCTTGAGAGTAATACAGAAATTGGAAGAGGTTCTCGAAGCAACTTTAGAATAGGTAGCACGGGAACTAGAGGTAGTGGGTACAAATGTGTGTAGGGTAACATTGGATAAGAGAGTGGAAGATAAGGAGGATTAGTAGTGGTTACAGAAGGTACAGTTGTTACAGTATGTTACAGTATGTGGTGCATAATGAAGCAATATGAAAGAGTCATAGAGTAACGGCTAAGATTGATTGTCGACATCAGCGATGAGCAGTTCAGTTTATGCCTGGGTGATCAATGACAGATGCAATATTTGCATTGAGACAACTGCAGGTGAAATTCAGAGATGGTCAGAAGATCCTACACTGCACTTTTGACGACCTAGCGAACCGTTTGACAGGGTACTAAGGCAAATGATGCAATACTGAAAAGGAAGGTCCAGAGACGAAATATGTTCGGATAGTCGAAGATAGGTACAAAGTGAGCAGAACGAGCATCAGGAACATAGCAGGGGACAGTGATTCATTTTTTGTTAAATAAGGTTTACACCAAGGCTCTTCATTGAGTCCATTACTTTTTGCTATTATTATGGACTGTCTATTTGCAAGGAGACACCATGGCAAATGATGTTTACCGATGATTTAGTTTTGTGTAGTGAGAGCATAGAGGAGCTAGAGAACGATCAGGAACAGTGGAGGGGTGCAATCGAGAGTAAAGGCATGCGGATATCGAGGTCAAAGTCTGAATACCTATCTTTTAATGATGTGGAATTTGACAGAGCATTGTCAAATTTGTATCCGAGTGTTTACCCCAAACGGAGCAGTTCAAGTACTTGGGAAGGAAAGTAACAGCAGATCAAAAATCGAACTGTGAAATCAGTAGCAGAGTGTAGGCAGACTGGATAAATTGGAACAGCTTGACAGGTATCCTTTCTGACAACAAGGCTCCATTGAAAGTGGAGGGAAAGATCTAGAGTATATTTAAACAACCAGCAATGACTTATGCAGAAGAACCACTCCCATTAAAAAAAAGCAATAGAACAAGCTTGTGACAGCGGGTATAAAAATGAATTGGTTGGGATGTGGCCAAACGTCAAAGAGCAGGATCAGGGCTCCCAAGATTGGTGCCAGTTTAGCAGTGAGCACTGGTGGAAAGAAATGGAAACAGGCACGCCTGGAGTGGTACGGAAATCTGGAAGGACAAGATTATGAACATGCGACAAAGAGAGTTATGAGCATGGGAAGAGACGACTAAGTGACAACATCAGAGAGGATATGGAGGCAGTCCTTGCGTGTCGCGAGGATGCACAATACACAACAAAGTGGATACATTTGGATGCCAGGTCAATAGTCTATCCAGAAGAAAGCCGGAGACACTTAACAAAGAAGAAGAGGGAGAAGGAGGAGAAGAAGAAGAAGAAGAAGAAGAAGAAGGAGAAGAAGGAAGAAGAAGAAGAACAACAACAACAAAAACAACAACAAGAAAAATAACAACAAGAAGGAAAAAAAAGAGGTGCCAAAATTAATTAAAAACTATAGAAAGTTTTTTGGACAATGACACAATATTTTGGATACACGACAAACTGAACTAATACCGAGTGAAACTCATCATCATGCAACTATTGACTCAGGTAATAGTCACCTCACACTTAAACTGGGGACATTTCATATAAATCAAAATCAAAGAAATAGATAATAGCGTTATTTGCTGTATAACAAGTGTACACTGGGTTTCTTGGAAAACTTTGCAAAAGGATTTACTCACCAAAGAATCCAAATACACTGCCATATCGCAAAATATGAAGAAAATCAGCAACTAAAACAGAATTACAGATGAAATTAAAATTTTGATAATATTTGAAAAATTAAGCTTTGAAAATAATGAGTTTTTAAAAATTGTAAACAATATTATAAATTGCAAGGATCAAATGAAAACCCAAAACATGAAAGTCAAGCAAAAAAGTTTTAACACAGTAAACAATAAAAATTGTGAAAATAAAGACATAAAAATGCAAAAATCACACTTTAAGAATGCAAAACCATGCACAAAGCGGCCGTAAAAAACAGGAAATGACGTTACAGGAATGAGAAAATCAACGAACTTAAGTGAGAAATGCTATTTCAAGATTAATAATGAAATGGAAAGATTGTGATTTTTCAGTAAACGTATAACTGATGTTAATCAAGCCATTTTATTTCGGATGTGAATGTATGTTTCGTAAATGACGGTAAAAGCAAACTTTGCTACCTGATACTGTGGTGAAGGTCAATAAAAAGCACAGCGGCAAAAATCAGGGCAAACCATTGACATTTTTTCCTCTCTTGCACAGTTTCTCTTAAAAGTCATTTCTTTCTCACAAATCACCACCTGTAGACTGGAAAGTTGGCCTGATTGTAAAACTACCCAAGAAAGGCAGCATTTAAGAAAAGAATCACACTTTTGTCACACACCTTGAAAGTCTTTAGCAAGATCTTCCACAGGGGTCTTTCAGATGCTTTGGAGCATTAAATTCCTCAAGACCTGACACGCTTCCATTTGGGCAAGTCTTCCTTAGACCACATCTTCACACTATCGGAGGTCCTGGAGCAAAGCAAAGAGTTGAATGCACCATTATTTGCTAACTTTATCAATCCAGGGAAAGCATTTGATAGTATCCACAGAGAATCCTTGTCTTCCATTATGGTGCTCCTCAAAAGATGGTGAAACAGAGTAAAGACGCTGCATATGTCCTTTAAGTCTTTTTGTGCTTGGAATGGGTTGAAGCATGAAGATGACTCTTGGCACAGAAAGAGGAGGTCTTCATTGGAACTTTACTAGTTGCCTCAAAGACCTAAATTTTGCTGACAATATTGCAATACTTGCACACTACCACCAAGACATGGAGCAAATAACCAGCACCATGGCAAATATGGCAAGAAAGATTGGACTCAATATCTGCATCACCAAGACTAATCACCTGCAAATGAACAACAGGCCAGCTGCACCTATTACACAGTGCAGCTACACCCATTATGCTAAATGATAAGGAAGTTGAAGAAGTGGAACATTTCACCTACTTGGGCTCCAAGATGACCAAAAGTGGAGACACTGGTGATGATGTATGACAACATATCCCAAGAGCTAGTCAAGCCTTTTCAGTGCCAAGGAACACTTGGAGGGCTAAGAACATCAGAGCAAGGGCTAAGGTTAGAATTTTGATGAGCATTCTCCTAACCTGTATGGTGCAGAGTCATGGATGATGACAAAGATTATTGGCCAAAAACTGGATGTCTTTTAGAACAGATGGCTTTGAAGGCCTGAACATCTTCTGGTCCAAGACATTCTCCACAGTGAACTGCACAAGTTAGTCAAGAGGTGGCAATGGAGATGAACTGTACATTTGCTCCAAATGCCATCAACATCTCTCACCAATAGTTCTCCTTGAATGGGCCTCACCAGTGGAAGAAACAGGGATTGGCATTGGGCTACCTGGAAAAATGTGCTGTAGGCAGACTAAGGTGACAAGCCCTGGTGATGGCCTTATGGATTTTTCTTAGATTTGGGTGAAAAAATGCTACTATCTGAGACTGCTTCAGGAATCATAGTTACAAAAAGAGACAAAAAAATTTAAGGAGAAAAAATGAGAGAAAAAGCAAGAAAAACAAAGAGGGAGTTTGCAGCTTGCCCGCAATTTTTACATCTCACCTGATTTTTTAATGGAGGTCTTTTGATGCACTTTCCAAACAGCAATGAGAGTAACACTTAGTACCAGCATTCCAAATATTACAGCTATTGATGGGAAGTGCTGTTTTAAACAAACACAGTTGACTTTACACCTTCCCTATGAAAAGCAAATCATTAAAAAATATACCATTATACATAGGCACAAAGAGGCACATTGTGGCATAGAGAGGCATACTTGGGTATACACACTCAAAATTTACAGCTTGTGAGCTGAAAATAAGCTTCACAAAACAGTCTCATGCATCTTTTAACACATGAAAGTTCAGCATGAAGTTTTCCAGTATACACAGTCAAATTTAATGATTCATAACAAAATACATGAAAAAACAAAATAGATATTGACAAAAGGAGCAATAATAACACAATATCACCTGTGAAATATCCAGCATGAATTCTGTATTCTGATCATCATCTAGAGATACCGTCATGATGGAATCTTCCATGAAAATTCTTGTATCACTACTGAACTTACTTGCTGCCATTTCCAAGTTCTCTGTTGAACTGTGTTTTTCTCTGTCATCATCATCCGATGAACACACACTAAAATGTGTAAAGATTAAAAGAATACATAGCATAAATCTACACAAAAAAGGTGTTTCTACAACCAATCAAACCTGTGAACAAAAACCAGCCATCATGAATCCATGACAGTGGTCCTTTTTCAAAAAAGGCTTCGATTCACTGTTTGGTGGATTGTTAAAAAAACCTGTGATTGCTCAAGTATGTCCCCTAATAAACCATGCAAGACCAGTACATATATATTCTAACCAGTAAAATACTTGTTGAGATGACATTTAAAAGAAAATATTTTTATTAATTTAAGTAATAGAGAGCCCAGCAATGATAATTAAACAAATTGTTCAATGGTCCACCAAAGTTCTTCTAAATAAATGTTTTCTTTAAAAGATTTCAAAATTTGTCATTTGGTCTAATCAGCCATGTGACAGATGTTTTGAGTTTTTGTTTCATTTTAGCTAGTTTTAATCACCATGTGTTCACTGGTGAAATTTACATAATTTGAGAACACATACATCTATTCAAAAGGAGATGAATACAATCAGGAGCAAACAAGTTCATGGATTCAAACTGATAGGATTCATCACCAAAAAATATTGGTTTTCTCAGCTATCACCTGCTAAAACTCTTAATGAAGTAATCAAGTAGGCCTCAGGAAAATCTCCTGGAAAGGATAGAATATCACCTGAGATCTTTAAGCATGGTGGTTCAAAGTTTCCAAACAAACTATAAAAACTGTTTTAAGGTATTATGGAGTGCTGGTCTTGTATTCTAGGGCTCCAAAGATATCTCCAACACACATCATTTTAAAAAAGTGGCTAAAAATTACTGAGAATTACTTTAGCTTCTTGGAAAAATCTCCTAGTTGTTACGTATACTGAGTCCAAGTGCAGTTCTTAATCAGGTGCTGGGATAGTTAATATGACTGTTTTCTTCTATGAAGTGGCTGAAAAAGTTTGTAAGAACAGACAGGGATTGTTCATGAAATATTTTCTATGGCTTTCTATACTACTGTATACTATAGTATACTGTATACTTCTATACTACATTATCATCTCTCTCTGTGATATGTACTGGTCTTTTATGGTTTATTAGGGGATATACTTGAAGTGAAATAACATACATACATACATCAATAACATACATACATACATACATACATACATACATACATACATACATACATACATACATACATACATACATACATATGATCCAAAAATGCAGTCACATTGCTGCTGTCAATTTACCAAGCAGGAAACTTAAGGGTATTACTTAATCAAAAGTTGGATAAGTGCAATAGAAGTGTATACCATAATGCCATCAGATGGTTCAATTCCATGTTTAACAATTATGAGGCAAAGCAAGA
>RDPX01000579.1:0-16597 GCA_003991215.1 Morbakka virulenta | reverse complement strand
TGCTACTGAATTTAAAGAGATAAATTGGCTCCCCACAAAGCACAGAGTAAATCAAAATATTAGTGTAAAGATATTGAAATTTTTTAAAGGAACTGCTCCGGTTTATTATGATAAAATATTCCACGCAGTTAACCAGAGTTGTGTTACACGAAGGTCAAAGTTTAAATTACATATCCCATCTCGCAAAAGCAACAGAGGCCCAAAATGCCTATCTTACCTAGGGCCAAAAATATGGAATAACCTATCATCTGAATTAAAATCCACTAACAATGTCAACACTTTTAAACACAAGACCAAAGAATACTATTTTCAAAATATACAGAAAGAAGAAGACAGTATATATATATATATATATATATATATATATATATATATACTACTGACAACACATATTTTCACTCTCATAAAGAGCCAGGCATCCTAAAGGACATTTCATTTTAAAACACTTCAAAGTTTATATTTTTAAATTTTATCTCCCTTTTTTTCAATTAAAAAATCACCTCTTAATGGACCATTATGGAAATAAGGTCAGTTTGACCTTTCAATGTTATCCCTGCCACTTCAATTAGGGGTGATCTGTCATTATTTTTATTTTAACTCATATTGTAATATTTTTAATCAACATGCTTTTTAGTATTAATTCATACAAAAGTTTGTAAATTAACTTTAAATTGTAATTTATTGACTTTCTAGGCCTTTCTTTTTTTAAACATTTGTAAACATTTTTCATTTTATTATACTTACTTACTGAAATGACAGTACAGAGTCCTTTGTTTCTAACTCTGTAGACAGGGAACGATGTGCTGAAGCATATAGAAAATTAAGTCTCTTTTAAAGTAAAAAATACAATGTACTCGCTAGGTCCCTTTGATAGTATTTGTAAGAAAGTTTATAGGTAAATATTTAATTTTTATAATTTCAAAGGTTTTGTAAATAATAATAACACTCAATGTCGACAAATATAATTTCGTAACAGTATATTTTAGTAATATTACATCTATCATCAGGTCTAAAATAGCACAGATAAATGGATTACACAGTTTAGTAAACCCTTCCTAAAGGAATTTAAAAGTACGTAATGGCGACAATACCCATTTTGACCCCCTAACCGTTCATGTAACGGCCTTTCACGCAGACGATAAATCAAGGGCACATTTTTAACAAAACAAAAATATAAGGCTGATATTCTGGACCTGTTTAAAACAATGTCAATATACTCAATCCTTACTTTGATCCAACCAGATTGGAGTAACTTCATCAGTACCAAGATTGGAGTACCGATTTCATTTTTAGCATCAACCATATTTTCAAGATTAAAATTGTCAGCATCAACATCGTTCATCGAGACCCACTCCACCTATTGAATTGCCATCACACACAACAGCTCCTGTTGCCATCTGGCTGCAATTTGCAAAATTTGTCCAAATTTTGTTTGGCTTTAAGCATGACCTTCTGTGACCATGCAACAAGCCCTGTGAAGCACTTTTTGTTTTCATGGCCTCAAAGCACAAGCCGCAGTTGGAACATGTGTGTCGTTTAATCATACACTGTTTCACAGATGGAAAGAAGTCATCATATGTTATTTCCTTAACGCTATTTTTTGTGACTTGATTGATTATCAAGTGGTTTCACAATTAAGTATTATGATACAGCGACAGATATATACCATCTTTGTCATATTTTGTCCAATTAATTCCGTTTTGCGTTTGGACAACTGGAATAAGGTGTGGTAAAACTCTAAGAGGAATAACTTTCAGCTACGATGATTGAAAACTTGAGTAACATTTATCATCAGAACATCTAAAATTTGTAAGAAATATTATGAATGCCAAACATCACACCCCCTTTACTCTTCAAATTCCCCCCTCCCCCCGATAAGAGGTACGTCGTCTATCAACGCTGCAACTACAGCGCTTTTTGTGTATCACAAGGCCTGAACAAATTTTAGCAAGCACGTGTTTAACAACTTCAGAGCTTTTCAGCTCAAGACCGATGTCAACCATCACAGGATAGATTTTTGTGCTGTGCAGTTTCTTGGGTTGCATTTGCTACATATTAGTATGTGGTCTCTTCGTATTAATTTCCTGACAATACATTGTCACTTTCCACAGACGTTTCTGTACTTGTTTCGGAAGCTATTGACAATGATCCTCGTTGACATGCTTGCTAGACTGTATTATGTATAAAAATTACTGTTTACCTAGGTGTTTGGTATGATCTAAAATATTATTTGTATCTGTACACGTAAAACTAAAGGTTCTAAGTCAGAACAAAAAGAGAGGATACAAATTTGTCTGGTTTTGAAAGTTGTTTGAGTTGACCGGCTTTAAAGGTGCAGTATCAATTACTTCATCATCTCAAGGCACAGACTTCTTTCTAGCGGCGACAAGATGTTTCATATTTTTTTTATTAAATGATTAATGAATTTCATGTGTCTCTTTCCCGTATTTTGTTCATGAAAGAGCTCGCTGCATCTGCATCTGCCAGTACTATTCCATATAAATTTTTTTCTGTCAAGGAATTCTCATTATCTTTCTCTGTCAAGGCATTCTCATTATCTTTCTCTAAAACGATGTCTCTACTGGATTTAATATTGTCAATACTGATCATTAAGTATATTTTAATGTTTCATATTCGTACAACAGGTTCGACGTGACTATGGATCTCTGCTTTTCACATTTTGACTAAGAGGTTTTCAGGTGTCATATTTTCCTTTTTTAAAACCTCGTTTTGGATTACGCTATCCTTGACACTATTTATTTCCCTTTTACTTTTCCCGAGCTCATACGGATTGTAATTTATGAAAGTACCCACATCGTCTAGTCTAGCGGAGAAACATAGAAGCAGCAAAGATGTGGTTTTACTCGCATGCTCCGAATGTCCTATGTTGACAAAGTAGCAAACATTAAAGTCCTACACCGTTTTCGGCAAGAAGTTACTTAAAGTGATCGAGTCACTGCTATTGAAATTTCTTGGTCATTATATCAGAAAACAGAAGCTAGAGGACCTTTGCCTCAGTGGCCGAATTGAAGGAAAATGTGTTTGTGGTATACATAGATAAACCTATCTGCGGAACTTGCAACACCATTTCAAGACCACAAAAGAGCTATGGGATGCCGCCAGAGATCGAGAAAAATGGCTGGGCATTTTAATGCAATTGTGGTTCGTCTAAGCTTGTTTCAATTTGGCACCATAGAAGAAGAAGTTTAAAGTCTAGTTGAATCAGGTCCTCGGATCAGGTTATCAGTTCAGTTCCAGTCTGCCTCTTTTCCTTCTCTCTCGTAATCAAAGTCAACATTTGCTGTTTAATGTAGTTTTTACTACCATTTCTTGACACATGTCTGACTCATCTCAATTGAATCTCTCTGGTATTCTCCATGTTGCTACAAATGTTAGGTCTCCTAACGCTAGCTTTATTAAGTGGTGAAGCAAAAATACCCCAAAACCAGTCCTGTATGTAGTTTTTTTAAGACCGGGTAAAATAATATATGTAAAATAAATATTGTCATTATTATTATTAGAGCATTACAAAAAGCTATGGACTAATTATCATTTTCCCTCTCATTAGCTTCCATATATTATTACTGTGGTCTGTCATTGATATATTTTCTTTAAGCAAACACTTTTGTCATATTCTTCTTCTCCTCCTCTCAGCCTTTTCCAGCGGGTCAGGTCGAGCCGGCTACTTGTCTCAGTCTCTTCCACTTTCTCAGGTCTTTGGTGTCCTCCACCATTGCTTCAACTTCCTTCATATCCCCTCTTAAACATTTTTGTTATGTGATAACAACAAATTAATATTATTATTAGAAACATTTATAATTTTGCTATCAGGATGGCCAATGTAATTCACTAGCTACTGAAAAGCGACAGAGTAGACGCCACAGCCAACAAAGAAGCCTTCATCACACTAAAAGACTACAAACCCAACCAAAAGCGAAATAGGAAAATTAGCAAAAGTATTCTCGACAGGATCAACAACAAAATCATTACCGAAACCAACCTCAACCAATGGAAAAACACTTCATCTGTCATTACTTGGTTCAAAACGATTAAAAACAAACCAGATCACTACTTCATTATCTTCGATGTTATTGACTTTTACCCATCAATTAGCCAGAGTCTACTCAACAAAGCCCTTAAATTCGCCTCGACTTACCACAACATCACAGATGAAGAAAAACATATCATCACCCACGCCAAAAGCTCAACCCTAACATACAACGGACAACCATGGCAAAAGAAGGGAGACAACACATTTGACGTTACCATGGGAAGTTACGACCGCGCCGAAACATGCGAGCTAGTCGGAAGCTTCCTACTTTCACAACTACAACACCTGGACATCAACATAGGACTATACCGTGATGACGTAGTTTTTTTATTCTTTCCAACTTATTATATCTTTTATTACGCTCTGCATTTATGTATCGAGCACTCTAATACGGTTAACCGAATCGAATGTACCATAATTCGCTCCAAAGTTATACTTGTTGAGCACTCTACGGCAACCCAGTATGGAAAGATTTAATATGGACTACTCAACTAAGAATATTCCTCTACCATCACAAAACGAATACCTACAAAGGCTCATCGAAAAAACAGAGCAGTTTCTTCGTAGGATGCGTTGGAAAGCTTATTTCTTTCTAAACCCGGAAACAACCTCACCACAAGGAAATACATATGGATTTAGGTCGACAAAAAACCCACCCCCGATTGAAGAACTCAAGGAATTCGAAAAGGACTTACTTAGGATGATCCAAACCATCAAATTTAAGGAAATAAACAATTTATTTTTAAGTAGACTTAAGGACGACACCACACGGATTAAACGCGAAAGCAAGTTATTAATCGCCGCAGACAAAACAACGAACTTTTACAAACTGGAACCATCAACATACAACAACCTACTGAAACAAAATATAACTAAATCCTACAAGAAAGCGCAACCTTGCACCACACAAGACATCCATAACGAAAATAAACACATTGCTTCAAGACTTGGAATTGACGACAGAGTAGACGCCACAGCCAACAAAGAAGCCTTCATCACACTAAAAGACCACAAACCAAACTTTATCAATCGCCCCACCTGCAGACTAATCAACCCAACCAAAAGCGAAATAGGAAAAATTAGCAAAAGTATTCTCGACAGTATCAACAACAAAATCATTACCGTAACCAACCTCAACCAATGGAAAAACACTTCATCTGTCATTAGTTGGTTCAAAACGATTAAAAACAAACCAGATCACAACTTCATTATCTTCGACGTCATTGACTTTTACCCATCAATTAGCCAGAGTCTACTCAACAAAGCCCTTAAATTCGCCTCGACTTACGACAACATCACAGATGAAGAAAAACATATCATCACCCACGCCAAAAGCTCAACCCTAACATACAACGGACAACCATGGCAAAAGAAGGGAGACAACACATTTGACGTTACCATGGGAAGTTACGACCGCGCCGAAACATGCGAGCTAGTCGGAAGCTTCCTACTTTCACAACTACAACACCTGGACATCAACATAGGACTATACCGTGATGACGTAGTTTTTTTATTCTTTCCAACTTATATCTTTTAGATATATATATATATATATATATATATATATATAAAATATCATACTATCATACTTCTTCTCTTGTTCTCTGCAGTCATCATGCCCGAAATAGTTGGCATGGTCTGTATCTGTCGTACACGTTGCTACATCCAGGAATCTGGCATCGTGCATTGTCATCGACTGGTGATCCATAATTTCTGTAATTATCATCAGACCATTACTCATTCTTTTGTTTAATATATCACATCTTATTACTCTTCTTTGTCTTGCCACATATATCTTTCAATAACAGCCATTGCTACTTTCTTTTGTCATTTATCTGCGAACTTTTTTTCTTGTGTGTGTATGTGTATTTCAGTGTGTCACTCGTGTTGTGCTGCTGCTTGCTCTTGTATGTGTCGTTTCCTCACGGTCATTAATTTAGTCAATACCATCTTTGGGTCTAAGTGTTATACTCTAATTATATATAAATTTATGTATAAAATAAATATTAATATAATATTTATACTAATACTGTAATAATATATATTATATATATAATATATATACATAAAGAAACAATAACCAAATATGAAACTGTCAGTTTCGCGTATTTAAACACTATCAGCCATTTACATATAAAAAAATGTAAGGTTCTTACAAAATATCTTAAAATGTATCCGCTTATAATATGGATATGGCTAGTGATCGGTGAAATACTTGGAGCTGACTGTTGCTTATTTTGTTTCTTTCCAGATAAATCTATAAACGCTTTGTAGAATATCAAAGAATATCAAGCACTCTGGTTATATATATATATATATATATATATATATATATATATATATATATATACAGATTTAGACATAGATATAGATATAGATAAAAATTATAAATTGGCCTTGTGTTTTTTTAAATATATAAAGTAATAAAACAGAAAGAAACTGGACTGTTATTTTAAGACTGAGTTTCTGGTTCTGAAATTAATCAGCTAAATGCATCCATATTGTTTACCTGGTGGGTGTAAAAACACAAGATTCAAGAGTCCTAAAATAACAGTCTGGTTTCTTTCTGTTTTTTTACTTTATATCTAGCTCTGGATTCAACTTCCTTTAGCACTTTGTTTGTTAGTAATTTACACTCAATAACTATATAAATATATAAATATGATTTGAAAATACTGTATTTGCAAAATCAATCCATAATTAAAGAGTAAGCAAAAAATACTTTGGTGCATCTGCCAGTTTTCCAGTTTTACGTTTAAGTGATTATCAGGCATTATCTGTGCCTTAATAAGTTGTGAAACAACTATTGCAGTAAATTAAGTTCAGTGACTTAGGAACCAGGGGGCAGAGGGGCCATGGCCCCCCTCACTTTCTCGCAAACTATACAAAAGTGCTCTTTCCAAACCCAAAAGTTCCCTTTTTGTATAATCCTTTGCCCAAATTCTCAACGTAAGATAAGACCCAGAACATGCTAAGAACGATAATTGTAATCAAGGCTTTCCATGAGGAGGATTGTCAGCATTGTTTTCACGACATTGCATTATCTCTGGATCAGACTTTGTCATCGTCGGTCATCTGTATTGAAAGAATGAACAGGAAATCATAATGGATACAATGCTGACAGATGTTATTCATGCACGGATTATAAGCAGTGTTATCTATGTTCATTCAGGAAACTACTTCAAAAACTCCGAGCATCTCAGCCAAATAGTCATAAATATCTGAGATGTGACAAAAATCAGACAAGTAGAAGATCTCACAAACAAATTGGAGGAACTTTGTGGGAGTGGTCATGTGCCCCTTTTTTAACCTGCCCCCTCCCACTTTTTTATGCTTCCTGCGTCCCTGATTAATAAGTTTCCAGAACTGCTTAGGATACTGGGAGCTATAATTTTACAGCAAGTAATGCTTTACACAATGTTAGATGATGTAAAAATCTCTGAACACAGAACTAAAGTGGCACAGCTTGTAGGTTTCTGTTTTGTTCAATATGCTAAGAATATGGCGTTCCTCCTCCTCCTCAGGTGCCGTGTCCACGTTGAACGTTGGCGACCATGCTTCTCCACAGATTCCGGTCCTTCGCAGCCCTCAGGATTTGAAGCTGGCTCTTCGACATCCATGTTGCTAAGCTCTTCATATATGTGGCCCTTGGTCTTCCTCTTCCTTGCCTCCCATCAATCTTTCCTGTTAGTACTAGCTCTTCCAGTTCTTCTTTCCTCATTACATGTGTTAATGATGTTAAATTTATCTTCAAGGCTTTTTACTGGCAATCCATTGTCCATGATCCATGATCACTTTGTGAAAACTGCTGAATTTGTNCTTCATATATGTGGCCCTTGGTCTTCCTCTTCCTTGCCTCCCATCAATCTTTCCTGTTAGTACTAGCTCTTCCAGTTCTTCTTTCCTCATTACATGTGTTAATGATGTTAAATTTATCTTCAAGGCTTTTTACTGGCAATCCATTGTCCATGATCCATGATCACTTTGTGAAAACTGCTGAATTTGTCATTAATTTTTACTTCAGTTCAAAATGGTACTTAAAAACTATGCCAATTTATTATTCTATATTGATAGTCTTTTATTGGACACGTACTAAGGGGAAAGGACATAACCAGTGATTTATTACTCGAATTGGTTTATGGCACGAGAGGGAGAGGAAGGCAGAAAGTTAGACATAGCGACAACATTAAAGAGATTTCTGGTGTAAAAAGTATGGTTCAGTTGTACAGAATGGCACAAGATAGAAGGAAATGGAGAGCCACGGCGGTTTATTTTGAAACTCCTGTTAGATGATGATGATGATGATGATGATGATGATGATGATGCCAGATTGTGCAAGCCTTTGGGTTCTGAGTGCTTTCCTATATCCTGTGACTTGAGTGTTTTTAAGTATAAGGTAAACTTATTTCTTGGCTTGACCTTCTTCTTTTTTGTTTTGTTTTTTCTTCTGTCATTTCTTCATAGCTCCATACATTCAGTGGCGTTATGCCTTCTACGGTTCTCAACCATTAAAAAAATGTCATGTCACTTTCTGACTATCACGTCAGTGAGTACAATGTTACTCAGAAAAATAAACATGGGACAATTATTTGAAAATCGAATAATATTCGTCATGCGAACACATTCGATCTTTCGAAATCGCACATTAATAAAAAATGTCCTTTGAATACTGAAATACAAAGCTACTAATTTAATTCTAAAGAGAAACTCCAAAAAGAGACATAAATAGTAAGTTAATATTTATAGTTACTTATATAAAGAATTTAACTAGTAACTTTATTTGACATTAATGTAACCTAATATTAAAGCTTCAGTGTGTTGATGGGATTCTTCTTACTATTACTATAGCATTTCAGCTTCCAAGTGTTTCAACTTCTCAGCTTGTTGAACTTTATAGATATTGATATTTGTACTACGTTCTTCACAGTACTTTCTGGAATAAGCAATATTTTAGAGGCATTCTAAATCACAACTATTTCTAATGATGATACATAATACTAGCCATTTAAAGACTTAGACTAATGTCTGAAATCGTTGAAGATGGTGACAGTTAATCGTTGTCGTCCTCTGAAATACTTTCTGTGATATTTTGAAATAATGTGTCACTGATTGGCGTGCTGGAATATCTTTGAACAAGCGTAGATTGCATCCAAAAAGCATCCATTGATTTGTAAGGATAGTAAGAGTAAGTGTGATTCCTGATGTTATATCATATGCCTTTGTTAGTAATGATATTTGGGGTAATTGAATGTAAAAAATAGTTCTTTTTGCTTTCTACGAAAGATGTAGGGATTCAATTCGTCCGATTTTGCTAGTCATCAAGTTGGGTAGTTATACAACAATACTGGCTTTATAATGGTTTAGTAAGGTTTCATGCGAATATCTTGTCATATTTTTTTTTTCTTGATCAATAATTTATTTAATATTTGGNGGTTCTCAACCATTAAAAAAATGTCATGTCACTTTCTGACTATCACGTCAGTGAGTACAATGTTACTCAGAAAAATAAACATGGGACAATTATTTGAAAATCGAATAATATTCGTCATGCGAACACATTCGATCTTTCGAAATCGCACATTAATAAAAAATGTCCTTTGAATACTGAAATACAAAGCTACTAATTTAATTCTAAAGAGAAACTCCAAAAAGAGACATAAATAGTAAGTTAATATTTATAGTTACTTATATAAAGAATTTAACTAGTAACTTTATTTGACATTAATGTAACCTAATATTAAAGCTTCAGTGTGTTGATGGGATTCTTCTTACTATTACTATAGCATTTCAGCTTCCAAGTGTTTCAACTTCTCAGCTTGTTGAACTTTATAGATATTGATATTTGTACTACGTTCTTCACAGTACTTTCTGGAATAAGCAATATTTTAGAGGCATTCTAAATCACAACTATTTCTAATGATGATACATAATACTAGCCATTTAAAGACTTAGACTAATGTCTGAAATCGTTGAAGATGGTGACAGTTAATCGTTGTCGTCCTCTGAAATACTTTCTGTGATATTTTGAAATAATGTGTCACTGATTGGCGTGCTGGAATATCTTTGAACAAGCGTAGATTGCATCCAAAAAGCATCCATTGATTTGTAAGGATAGCAAGAGTAAGTGTGATTCCTGATGTTATATCATATGCCTTTGTTAGTAATGATATTTAGGGTAATTGATTGTAAAAAATAGTTCTTTTTGCTTTCTACGAAAGCTGTCGGGATTCTATTCGTCCGATTTTGCTAGTCATCAAGTTGGGTAGTTATACAACAATACTGGTTTTATAATGGATTAGTAAGGTTTAATGCGAATATCTTGTCATATTTTATTTTTCTTGATCAATCAATTATTTAATATTTGGAAGGACATGGAAGATAACATTTTACGCTGCAGAATATCCTGTTGATCGCCTAACATTGATCCTAGTTTTTTGGTACTGCGCCATTCTTCAGTAATTTTTTTATTAGAAGCCCAATTCCGATATTTTATTTTTAGTAAAAATCAGATATTTTTTTAAGGTCGTTCTTAACTGATGCTATATTGAAGGTTTTGTTGCACTATGCTTGTCTGGTATTCCTTCTCTACTGATGGTTTTTTGCACTTGTGGTATTCTTGTCTGGTATTCCTTCTCTACTGATGCTTCATTAGTCTTAATGAAATGGATGGGCTGGAAGTAATTTTTTTAATAACCATGATAAAGTAAACTTGATCATGCTCCAGTATCTAAAATGTAATTTGTGCTTAGAAGAAACCTTTTTAATAAATACTTGCATTTCAGTAATTGTGTTCGGCTCTTTGTTCCTGATGCTTAAGAATATCTCAATCAAAGGTTACTTTTATTCAATCTTTGTTGATATAAAAGCTCAGTCATCTTACAAAGTAAGTTTGACAGGATTTCTCAAGCTTAGATCATTCATAAGGAGTTCTTGATTTTTTAATGAAAATTAGGATCTGTGTTCTTACAACGAGTAGTATTATTGAGAAAGAATGCAATTCAAATAATCGATTGTAAGCATCTACTTTTCGTTTTATCATGAAGGATAGCAGTATACTTCCTATCCTGAACTTTGGTACCCGATTGTCTAACATTTCATTCTATCTTATGATATTATATTAAAGGATAAGTGGGACAGAACAAACCTGTGTTTTTACCTGTCTCATTCTCTCTTTTCCCTCATATTCATTCCTGTCCTCCTCCTCTAGGTGCAAGGAGACGTTGGCGGTCACGCTTCTCCACTGGATCCTTTTCTTGCTCTCTTCAAAGATCTCCATCCGACTGACCCGCTGCATGCAGATAGGCTTTTGAGGAACATGATCGTTTGTCTTCCTTCTTTCCTTATTACATGACCTAGAAACGACAGTTGCCTTTTCCTTATGGACTTTAGGAACATTCTTCTGTAGTCAGCTTGTCTAAGGACTTTCTCGTTACTGATGTGTTCAGTGATGAAATTCCATGAGATTTTAACTTTCTTTCCTAGCATCCAGAGTTCAGGGGGCATTTATTCGTTTTTCTTGTTCTGGCGTGAGTGTCCAGCTTTCACATCCATAAGTCGTTACAGGGAGACATAACAATCGAGAATTCTTATCTTTGTGTTTATTGAGATCGATCTATGTTTTACAATTCCTGACACATGCTCGAATATCTCTTTTGTCATAGCTATTCTTCTCTTTACTTCAGCTATACTTCTTCTATCTGATTTAAGCATACTTTCTAGGTAGTTAAACTTGTCGAGCTGCTGTATCCGTTCTCCATCAACTGTCAGGTGGCAATCAACTAACTGTTGATTCTTACTTATTGCCATACAGAAGGTTTTCTTTCTGTTCTTTTCCCCTGTCACCTGTTTGATATTCTCATCCTCTCTTCTGCAAGATGAATTCTCAAGCAGATGCAAAAACTTTTTTCATTACTTTTGAGACGGGATGGATGTTTGCCTTATTTCTTTTTTTCGCTTCTTATTATGGACTTGCCATTTCATCACATAATTCTTATGGGCTATCTCTCATTTCCACACAATATTCTAGATCTTTGTCCTATCTTGCACAGGTATAATATCAATTTTGTAAAAATGTTCTTATTATACCTTATACCGTTGACAGATCTTTTTTATGCTAATTTGAAACTTACTGTGAAGTTACACTAAGAGGTAATTCATCAAGAGAACAAAGATTTTCTGAAGTACTGTTGAAAGATTCTTCCAGGTATAGCCTACTAGAATTAGCTTTGTATAGCTGTTTTGTGTTTCCATGGTATGGACCTTTTAAGTGACAGGAATGTAGCTTTTTAAAGGAGTAGAACCAAATCAATTTTATGTTTGTTATGCTTCTTTCTCTGGTGTTGGAAGTCATTTTTTCCGTAAGATTTGATCCGTTGCTGAAAAAAGTTGTATTTATTTCCTACTCGACGTTTGGTACATTTGCTAGTCGTTTATATTTTAAATCGTTCCTTTTCTTTACTATTATTGACTTCATTAAGATAATTGGCCATATTAAGACGATTGTTCTCAATAATTTTTAGGTGCAGCATGCAATGGATCTCAGCACTGATAGCTCCGCAAGTGAACTGTTCCATTTTTCTAAGGTATGTATGATGAATCAAGGCTGTTTTACTTTCAGCATTCAAAATTTTTTAGTTGAGGTATTGCCTCATCGGTTTTGGTTTACAGGTATCTTTTATTAAATGCTCTTTAGAGATGAATTGGCCTTTTCGTCTTCCATTTAAACGAAATTGTCTCCAAAATACACTGATAATCAAAGTAATACTTTTTAAGACTCATAATTATTTCGATGCCAGTGGTTGCTAAATTCTACAACTTTTTAGATAACTCCCTTCCTTGACTCGGTCAGCCATAACATCAATCATTCAATTAAGTGATCATTCAATAAGCCAATCAATCCCCTATCTTTCCTTTATTTACCCATCTACCTATTTATCTTTATTATGAATTGCTATACAGCTAGTGTCAATACAATATTTTTTCCAAGCGTTTTTCGTTCCTTTTAGCTTTTTTTTATGGGAAGAGAACTGCTTAGTTATTCCAATTTTTTACATGTAAAGGAATTAAAGCCCATAAAATTCATACTATTAAGCCCTGCACAGTTCACGGGGCCTTCTTTGGCAAAACGTAGCACCCGTTTCAGCCACCTCTCCCAGGGTCGCGGAGCCTTCATCCTGTTGGCACGTGCTGCCCGAGAGAGGACTGTGCAAATGTGGGCGTAGCAACCTCCAGTAGGTCATCGGCTACTGCTGCCTAATCTTACTGCCTTGTGAGAAGGTCCTTAGGCTAAAGGCTGAGCACCCCGCCGATAACTGTGAGTTGGAGTCAGGAAGAGCACCCGGCTCTAGAAAACCTGCCAAATCAAAGCTATGCGGATAAATAATCTTCAAACCATGCCGGATCTGCCGAGTCCCGGGTTAACAACGACCACCAGCACCACTAACCGGCGGGGTGGTGCTGGAAACTGTGCTACTGATGGACAACAGCAACAGCAAAGGAGGAAAAGAGGAGGCAGGAAAAGGAGAGAAAGATGCAAGAAAAAGAAACCAAGACAGATGACCAAAGAGGAGATACATGGATGTAATAGCAGAGGACATCAAAGTAGCAGGAGTACGAAAGGAGGATGCAGAAGGCTGTGGAAAATGGAGAAGACTGGTCCACTATGGCAACCCCTAACGGGAGCAGGCGAAAGTCAAAGAAGAAGAAGAAGAAGAAGAAGAAGAAGAAGAAGCGACTTGTAAGGGTATAAGATTTCTATAAAAACATAATTGTTTTAAAGAATCCTTGAAAATTGTAATTGCTTGTGGTACCAGCAGTAGCAACTCTTAAATATGTGCTAGCTGCTGTAGTTTCAGGTTTGGTATTTGTATTACTTGTAGTAGTATTAGTTTGGATTCATGCCTGGTACTGCTGGTACCACAACCAATTACAATCGAAAATCGCCCACAGGTGCAACTAGTTTGATGAATAGAATTCAAAAAAATTCTTGCTAAGAACAAAAAAACTCACAGTATTAATGTTGCTGGAAATAAATCAGTTAGCTTGATGTAAGCAGTTTCTTTTAGGTGAATTAAAGGTGTAACAATTCTATAATAATAATAATAATAATAATAATAATAATAATAATAATTGGGAATTGACATTAATCTGTATCCGGTTGTGGAGTTTCGACGTGGGTGAATGAGGTTACCCTTTGCCACAAATACCTCAATGTCACCCTTGAGTAAGGTGTAGTACATGTCAGCTCTCCCCGAAACTTTGAAATACCAGATTGGCGTCTGGCGGGGGTTAGTTTACCTCATAGGTGACCCTTTGGCCTTGGTTGACAATGGTTGAAAGGTCAAGTAAGAAACAGAGCAAAGGTTGAAGAATTTGAAAATAAATACCTTTTTAAGAGCAGAAGTTAAATATAGTAATTGAGGAACTGAAACAAAGGTTGGTTGCAAAAGCAGCAAAGATCAAGAGGAATAAACAAAGAAGTGAACAGTTCAAGCAGAATCAGTTGTTTAATCAAGACCAAAAGAGATTTTACCAACAACTGGATGGTAACATTAGATATGAAGTCATTATCCCAAATGTGGAAGCAAGCAAAACTTTTTGGAGTGAGATTTGGAGCAAAGAACAACAACATAATAACAAAACAGTATGGCTCAGGAATGTAAGGGCAGATTTGAGAAACCAACAGCAAGAAAATATGATTATAACAAAAGAAATGGTAACCAAACAATGCACAAGAATGCCCAATTGGAAAGCACCAGATATGGATAGAGTGCAAGGATTCTGGTTGAAAAAATTAACATCACTATAAGAGAGGATTGCAGAACAACTATCCCTGATTGTGAACGGAGATGCTAGTTTGCCACATTGGCTAACATTAGGAAGGAAAATTTTGTCTTAAAGATCCGAAAAAATGGAATGCAGTTGATAATTTTCCACCAATATCCTGCCTTTTGATGATGTGGAAATTGTTAACAGGAATCATTGCCGATGGTGTATACCAGCATCTTGAAAAAAATGAGTTGTTACCAAAAGAACAAAAGGGTTGTGGTCGAAGAACTAGAGGTACCAAAGATCAGTTATTGATAGACAAGGCAATATTAATGGATTGTAAAAGAAGGTACACACATATGGCAATGGCTTGGATTAACTACAAAAAAGCTTATGACATGGTGCCTGGGTTGTTGACTGCATGGAGATGTTTGGGATTGCCAACAATGTAAGAGAGTTTTGAAGAATAGTATGCAAAGCTGAAAAACAGAACTAACTTCATGTGGACATGTACTAAGTACGGTTAAGATTAACAGAGGTATTTTTCAAGGAGATAGTCTTTCACCATTGCTGTTTGTTTTATGCATGATTCCATTTTCAATGGTTCTGAGGAACGTAAATTCAGAGTATTTTGGGGGTGCAAATGAAATAAAGACAAACCACCTTCTCTATATGGATGATTTAAAGTTATATGGTAAAATATACGAGCAGATAGAAACTCTTATAGAGACTGCATACTGTCAGCGAAGACATAGGAATGGAATTTGGCATCAAGAAATGTGGAATGCTATTGCTAAAGAGGTGTAAAGTTGTATCATCTGAAGGAGTGAGTTTGCCAGATGAGCAGATAACGAAGGAAATAGATGATACTGACTACAAGTACTAAGGGATTCTAGAGTATGATAAGGTAAAAGAAAGGAAAATGAAAGATGTATTCGCAACAAACGAAATAAAGACAAATGATGAAGTTAAATTGAAAGAATAAGATCTTGGCTATAAATTCGTGGGCAGTTGCGGTTTTGAGGTATAGTTTTGGAGTGCTAAACTGGAAGAAAGAACTAGCAATGGATAAAATGACCAGAAAAAGTATGGCGATGCATGGAGCACTCCACCCTAAGAGTGATGTTGATGTTGTCTAATTGTCAAGGTGTAATGGAGGAAGAGGTTTAGTAAGTGTTGAAATGTGTGCTAGGACAGAGGAAAACAACTTGACTTGTTATGTAATTATGTCAACTGAAAGGCTAGTAAAGGGAGTAAAGATAGCCAACATCGTTGACTGTGAAGAACCAAAGGAAAAGAATGCATTCAAAAGAGAAATTCAAAATGAATATGTTGCCAGATGGACTGGGAAGAAGATGCATGGACAGATTTTTCGTGAAATGTCAGAAAACGTTGATAGAGAAAGAGCATGGGAATGGACGAGGAAAAGTGATCTGAAAGTTGAGACTGAAGCATTAATTTTTGCGGCACAAGAGCAAGCTTTGAAGACAAATGTGTTTAAATTTAACATTGATAAAACAAGGAGCAGTTCTTTATGCAGATTGTGAGGTGAAAAGAGTGAATCAGTCACCCATCTTATATGTGGAAGCAAAGTATTAGCACAGAAGGAATGTAAAAGAAGACATGACAACATTGCTAGGATTGTGCATTGGATGATTTGTTGGAGGTATGATGTAAGGAGGGTTGATAGATGGTATGAGCATTATCCAGAAGGGATAATTGAGAGCGAATCAGTGAAAAGTTCATGGGATATGACAATACAATGTAATCATTACATCG
>RDPX01000578.1:228714-241905 GCA_003991215.1 Morbakka virulenta | reverse complement strand
ATATCATCAGCGAATGCAGCGCATTGGTACAGTCAGTATACGAAGGGAGACATGACCGCGTTGCAGGAGCTGTACACTAGAGTATCATGAAAGTGCATGGGCTACCACATTCAGACAGATGGTATGAACACAGAGCAGAAAGTGTGGTGGAGAATGAAAATGTTAAAATCTTGTGGGACTTCAATGTCCATGTTGATAGATTTGTTGAAGCGAGGAGACCAGATATAATAATTATAAAAAAGAAAGAAAAGGATTGTATCCTCGTAGATATTGCTGTCCCAGGTGATGCCCGAACTGCAGCCAAGGAAGAGGAGAAAATTCATAAATATTCGGAATTGGCTCGAGAGGTATCTCGTCTCTGGGACGTGAAAACATTGGTGATACCAATTGTCGTGGGTGCTCTCGGGTCCGTAACGGAGAGGCTCGTCCCTTATCTTGCCATGGTAGGCGTCGGGTTGTCGTTTGAAACGATACAGAAGGCAGCTCTTCTAGGGAGTGCACATATTTTGAGAAAGGTGCTTGACAAGTCAGATTAGATGATCTGATGACCCTAGGGCCTCGGAGAGGCCCCGGTGCCAGACAAAGACCGGTTGTAAATCCGAGAAAATCCTTTTCACATAATAAATAATGATAATAATAATAATGATATGGGGAGTGCTGTGGTCATAAGTTGTGGTCATACAACAACAACCGCTTGAGCAATGTGCCTTTCCTCACTGATTGTGGGGCGGCACTTGCAAGGTTGAAGTGATGTTGTCATTTTGATTTGCTTTTCTATTTATCTCACTCTTATGGCTACAGTAAATGTGCCTGCATTCAACTTACCTGGCTTGTTGCTGGGCGCTGAATGCGGGTTTTTCACCCATCCACCAATAGATGGTGTGTAACCACTCGAATAATGATAATAATGATGATGATGATGATGATGATGATGATAATGATAATAATAATAGTGATTATAATAATAGTGATGATAATAATAATGATGATAATAATAATAATAATAATAATAATTAATAATAATAATAATAATGATGATGATAATAATAATAGTGATAATAATAATAATGATAATAATGATAATAGTAATAGTGATATTTTTCCATGTTATCACTTAATACAATTGTATGCCGTGTATACATTACATCATTACCCTAAGAAACACCACTCACTATCAAGGCATGGTATCAGGGACGCACAGAGTAACGTAGTCACCAATAAAGGAGGGGAGGCTGATCCCATGTCTTACTACGTTGACAGAATGATAATAATAATGATAATAATAATAATAATAACTACTTTTGCAATCATTACAATGCGTTTCACCGCACAGCCTCTTGTGCAGAAAGAACCTGGGTCGAGTATGCATTCTTGTTGTTGTTGATGATGAAGCATTTCTTTGAAATCCTCCATTGAAGACGTGGTTTATAAGAAGGTTGCATCATTTATTGCCTTGGTTTGCGCATTTGAGAGAAGTGATACACAATGCCATTACAGTGGCTTTCTGCAGCAGCATTTCTTTATACTGAAATAGTATTTGGAGTGTTGCTTTGCCTGCCGTTTATCAGTAATTCAAGGTAATTGGAGGAGGTGTTACTGTGCTGGCTTGCTTTTTTGTTTCTTGAACGACCATCAAGACTGTGTTGTTGTATTCTGTTCATATATATATATATATATATATATATATATATATATATATATATATATATATTCTATATGTATTTATTTAAGTAAACAAACAAACGAAAATAATAGAGTTCTGCTACCATTCACAGTGCTCGATGGAAATCCAGAGCGACTATATATATATATATATATATATATATATATAAACTTTAAGTTTTATAAACAAGTTTTGACTCTTCTCTTTTACCTTGTGTTTATTTATTTATATATATCTTTATATACATATATATATATATATTTATAAATATATGAATATATAAATAAAAACAAATAACATANACTTTTGCAATCATTACAATGCGTTTCACCGCACAGCCTCTTGTGCAGAAAGAACCTGGGTCGAGTATGCATTCTTGTTGTTGTTGATGATGAAGCATTTCTTTGAAATCCTCCATTGAAGACGTGGTTTATAAGAAGGTTGCATCATTTATTGCCTTGGTTTGCGCATTTGAGAGAAGTGATACACAATGCCATTACAGTGGCTTTCTGCAGCAGCATTTCTTTATACTGAAATAGTATTTGGAGTGTTGCTTTGCCTGCCGTTTATCAGTAATTCAAGGTAATTGGAGGAGGTGTTACTGTGCTGGCTTGCTTTTTTGTTTCTTGAACGACCATCAAGACTGTGTTGTTGTATTCTGTTCATATTTTATATATATATATATATATATATATATATATATATATATATATATATATATATATATATTCTATATGTATTTATTTAAGTAAACAAACAAACGAAAATAATAGAGTTCTGCTACCATTCACAGTGCTCGATGGAAATCCAGAGCGACTATATATATATATATATATATATATATATATAAACTTTAAGTTTTATAAACAAGTTTTGACTCTTCTCTTTTACCTTGTGTTTATTTATTTATATATATCTTTATATACATATATATATATATATTTATAAATATATGAATATATAAATAAAAACAAATAACATAAAAATAAGTAAATATATATATATATATATACATACATACATAAATGAATAAATAAATATATACAAGTATATAAATTTTTTTAATAGGTTTATAAGCATAGAAAGTGAAATGGTACTAACTGTATGGAACTATGAAGAAAAGACAGAGAAAGAAGGGTTTAACCCAGGAGATAAGAGTAAGGATTAGACTTGAAAACATCAAAGCCAGATGGAGATAGGTTGGCTTCTATAGTGCTATTGTCTAATACATAACATTACATATGTTCTACGTTTTGAAATCATGTGCAGGAAAGAACCATTGGAATGGAGTGCATTCGGAGAAAATGTCAAATGTGTAACATTTAAGGTAGGGAGAGAATGAAGAGAATATACAAGGATATCAATTTAAAGGATGTGAACTTTGTACAAGTACAATAAAACAATATCAGATACTGGAGAAAGAGTAAAAGTCTTACTGTTTGGGGGACCATTGACTGGAGCAGCAGAGAAGAAAAAAATTATATTCATTTTGCTTATGCATTCATTATTTGACAATATATTTAAGTTTTCTTTGTACAAAATGGCTCAAGGGCTTGTTTGCCTGTGAACTCAATTGCTTAAGACAAAAAGTTTAAACTTTACAGAATATATGTACCCAGTATGATAAACCAAACAACAAAAATAAGCAAATTTTATGCTTCTCATGACCTCAGCAATGGAAATAAGAGCCAGGTCTTTGTTCATGAGCAAATAAATCATAAAAATATGCAGAAGCTATTAGTTGTTAATCAGTGAATTACCTTTGGCCAAAAAACTTCATGTAGGAACACTTAATAAAATATGAAATGCTCAAGAGAGAAACATGCAGATATTTTGGAAACAGAATAATAGTTCATTAGAATATTGGGATGTACTTGAGTGAAACAGCTGTTTTCTAAAAGTATTTTGGAATTTTCCAATCACATATATATATATATATATATATTTGGTGGCATTTCTTCCATTAGTTTGGTAAAGGTGGATGAAGAGAGGTGGATTAAATGAGTAGAGACAGGCCATAGTTAAAAACTAGCGTGAATTTTCTTTATACAATTAGAGTAAATTTACTGGAACAGACTGGTATTTGTCATACAAAAGTATATTGTTGAAAATTTACTGAGAAATGTAATGGGATGTACTTGCCTCATTTTTTTAGTACTCTCCATAGTAATATTTTCTTTGGGTCATCTGTTGACCACTCCTATTTCCTGAAGAATTATTGTTACAGATTAAGTGGTTTTTTATTAAACTTGGTTTTTAAATAAATAAGAGGATTTAAATAGTACTAATGAGGGTTTTTTTTCCATTATAGATGGCAGAAAATTTTCCAGTCAAGATTGCTTGTTTTGGTGTGCCAGTATGGAAATTTTTATTTCAGTGCTTTTGTACTCATTATGGTACTTCTTTTTGCAGGTATGAATTGTCATAGACTTTAAACAAGAAACAAGTTAATATACTTAGTTAATAATAATAATAATCATTATCAGCTACACAAAACACTTTTCAATGGTTAGATTATTTTGAGGCTGTTTGATTGTGACATTTTTTACTGCTTTCCTTTGTAAGCTCTTGCTGCAGTCCAAGAGCTGTAAGATCAGCAGTGACTGCCACACTCCAGAAAGTAATATAGGTTAATCAGGTAATAAAGACATGCCATAAATCTGTGCCAAACCATTAAATAGTAGAACAGTATACCACAAGTATATTTTTATAGGTTTATTATATATGTGTGTGTAATTGTGTGTATTTGTATCAAATGCTCAATGCATATAGCAGAGCAATATAGTCGCATGGGACCTCTTTTTTTGATCAAACAGCCGAACATCTATTTACCCAATTTAGTAATTTTAACCCATATCCACATGGGACTTCCTTTCTTTCTTCCTTTCTCAGAATATTAACACATAATACATTACCACCTGCAATTTTTATTATTTTTGATGAGCTGCCTACATTATTTGTTTATAAAAGCTTGTACAGTATTTGTAGCATTATTGCATGGTGATAGAAATATGGTGAAACTGTTAGTTGCAATCACAGTTCTTATTTTTCATGTTTTATGTGTATATATCTATATATGCTTATATATTTAATAGATATACTTCCTTTTTCCAGAAATGTTTATTATTTTCAAAATACTTCTTGACATGACCTAGAAGTCCATAGTTCATATTTTACTCAATTGTAATCCTGTTGCATGCCATGGTTGAGGGCATTGATAAAGAAGTGTTTTTGATTTTTAAGTATCTAGATTGTAGAAAAATAGAGAAGCCTTTGCACTGTTGATGAAAAAATTAATGATGGTTGTAACCAATGGTGAATTTAATTTTTTTCTGGAAGAAAAGCACTTGTTAATCATTTGAAACATTTTTGAAGAAAAGACACAATTTAGTATGATTTAAATTGAGTGGTATAACATGATCCTTGATTCTTGAGTCACAAATTCGTAAAAAAGAACACAGAAAGAATGGTTCTTCTTCTTCTTGCAGTCTTGTTCCATCACTAAGATGGGTTGGCCACTCGACACAGTCTGCACCTCTTTCCGTGCTCCTTGTAGTTCTCTGGATCTGCTCCAACTTGCCTCATGTCCTCCCTTACAGCATCTCTCCATCTCAGCCTCTGCCTGCCTCTGCTNTTTTAAGTATCTAGATTGTAGAAAAATAGAGAAGCCTTTGCACTGTTGATGAAAAAATTAATGATGGTTGTGACCAATGGTGAATTTACTTTTTTTCTGGAAGAAAAGCACTTGTTAATCATTTGAAACATTTTTGAAGAAAAGACACAATTTAGTATGGTGTAAATTGAGTGGTATAACATGATCCATGATTCTTGAGTCACAAAATCGTAAAAAAGAACACGGAATGAATGGTTCTTCTTCTTCTTCTTGCAGTCTTGTTCCATCACTAAGATGGGTCGACCACTCGACACAGTCTGCACCACTTTCCGTGCTCCATTTCCTTTGGACTGTCGCCTGCCACACTTGTTTTATCAGGCTCTCTTGACTCCTCCTCATCACGTGCCAATACCATTTAAACCTTGCTTCTCTTGTCTAGTTGGATATGTTTGTGATGCCAACAAACCTTCAAATGTCTTCATTGGTGCAGTGCTCACAGAAAGGATGATTAATTGCATCATAATTCATGTGAAAAAGAAACTAAATTTATTTTGTGTCAGTTGTTCTTGGGGTCAGTTTATGTACCTTTTTTAATCTAATTTTTGAAACATTTTCTTTTTTTAGATTCTGCATTTCAGGCATACAAATATTCTAAATTTGATCAAGCACCTGTGGATCTGAGAAATAATCCACAGGCAGAGATCCAAGCCCATATGAAACTCTTCAGAGCCCAAAGAAACCTATACATTTCTGGATTCTCACTGTTTATGCTATGGTATGTTAAAATTCAATCATTGTATTAGAAAATGTAACCTGACCATGTTTCATGTTATTGCTAATTTGCTTTCAGACTGCATATTGATTTTTCTTATTCTTGTACATCAGGTAGTTATTTATGTATCTATATATGTATGTGTGTATGCAGCCCTCACAGTTTATGCTGGCATTCAGCAATGCAACTGTGACATGACCTTTGTTTAGTTATTGCTAATTTGGTTTCAGATTGCATCTTTTTTTGGTTTAACGTCATTTTTCCCCTGTAACTCGAGCTCAGATGGTGTTCTTCAAAGAGACTTTTGTTTTGTCAGTGAGGAATTTCTTGGCCGGATGCCCTTCCTGACCTCAACCAATGGCTTTTTCCTTTGTAAAGTTCCAGAGTTGCCTGCTCAGGGAATCGAACCCGGAACTCTTGGTTACAGTGCAGTTGCACTAACTATTAAGCCACAGCTCCTCTTCCATATTGCATATTGATTTTCTGATTAATTATACATCATGTAGTTATGTGTGGATGCAGCCCTTACAATTTATGGTGGCATTCAGCAGTGCTATTGGAACTGCTGTCAACAATAGGAACTGCAATGGCAATTAATTGCCACTTATATTAAGTGCAAACAGAAGCATGGTATATCTGTATCTGCAAGTATCTGTTAAATGCATTGCTTTTCATCAAGGAATCTGATGTCAGTACAACATAAAATGGTATACTTAGAATTATAATTTCATAGGCCACTGCTTTTGGAAAGAAAGGTGGCCACTACTGGATTAAATTGCAGTAGTGCCCAAATGGCAAACTCAACCAATTACCATGCAAAGTGCTTTGTTGCTTAAACCCTAGCCACATGCCTGAAAGTACTGTGCCAAATTTGTTTCACTGTTATAAGTGGCATACAACTTTTTTTTGTACTGTTTATCAGATATGTTAACACTTTTTTTTAACAATTTGGTACCACTGAGAGCAACTGTCACTGGTCAATGCACTTCTGTGTTGTGGCAATGGGAGACTGAGCATGGTTTCTGAATGGGCTCAGAATTAAGATTAATACCTTCAAATAGGATTAGTGGATAACATTGACAGTCAGTAATTGAAATATAGGAGCATAAGCTCCAGAGTTTTAAGATATTCATGACTGCATATGCTCTGATCAATCTTTCCTGAGGCCCAAAATGGTGCCTCTGCTGGCTCTTTTCAGCAGCATTGGAAGGGTTGTCAAGTTATAGTTTTCTGGACTGTGCAATGGTTATTTCCTTGGACAATAATGCACCCTGTATCCATTCATTGACAAAGTGATTAGTTGATAGAAAAAATGATAACAATAAATAATTTAGCATGCAGTCAGAGTGACATGGGTCCTGATTGCCATTGATCACCATTGATCACCACTGATTTCCTCATACTCAACAACAAGACACAACTTTTAAGTTTCAGAGTAATATCTGTCATATTCTGATATATCCCTGATATATCTATATCTATATATATATATATCCTTTTTGTATTGGGATGTATCTGATTATCTAGATAGTGAAATGTTAAAGAAACAAACTATATTATTACTTCATCACAACCTTTAACTTCAATCACATCACATAAATAATAAAACACCTCTACTCTGCATCTATCAACTGATTTTGTCACACTTAGGGAGTAATTATATTAGATCCACATCTTTCGCATTTGAAATCTAGAGCTCTACTCAAATTAACTACAATATTTCTAGAGCTACTTGCCACAGCATCTCAACTAAATTGAAATCACCCCAACACCCTTTACACTCATAGAACAGGAAAATTTACCCATTTCTGTTACCTCTTTAGCTTCATTTGACATCATCATCATCATCATCATCATCATCATCATCATTTTTCTAATTTCCATGTTTGTTTTTAAAACTTTACATCCAGTTGACCTCTACCATGCACTAAATTGTTCATGTACAAATTCCTCTAAATCACTTGAAATTACTACATCATCAGAAAACAGTATTTCAAAAAGTAGGCTGTTTCTTTCTGATTTAGAAAATTCCTCAATTACTATACTAAAGAGCAATGGGCTTAAAATTGAACCTTGGTGTAATCCCACTTTCACTTCTGCTTCATTACTATCACAAACCTTACAATGTATCTTTATTTTGGCATTACTTTACAGCATCATAGCACATTTTACCATCTGTTCAGATACCTTTTTCCTCTTCTCTGCCCATTCTATTACTAATCTTGGTATCCTATCATACTTACTTATGCCCTTCACTCCTCCTGGAGCACAGGCTGCCAACAACAGTCCACCAGAGTGCTTGATCCTGGGCTGCTCATTCCAGCTGAGTCCAGTTCTTTCCCATTTCCTAACTGTCAGCATCAAGGCTCCCATCTCCAAGTGTTTCTAAGCCTTCCTGTCTTCTGCTTTCTTTGGGGGTTCCACTTAGTTTTTTGCATTGTGGTATTAATGGGTGGCTTCCTCAGAATGTGTCCATTCCATTCCATGTTCTTGTGTTGATGGTGGTCCTAGTCAATAGGAGGGCGGTCAGCCTTGTAGCTTCCATGGTTTTATAGCTTTCACCACATGGCATCATACATCCTCATGAAGATGACCCTTTCTCTCTCATGATAGAAATCTCTTGGTCTGTTGTTGGTATTTCTGTAGCACATAGTGCTTTTAATGGGATTGTGTTACTAGACAAATGCCCAACCCTTCTTCCTTATCCAAGGTTGGGACTGGCCATGGGACAATTTATCCTATCATAAGTCCCACGAAAATCTACAAAACTATTATTCAGTTTTTTTTCTTGGCCAAATAATTTTCTTGCGCCCTTCTCATCATATTAACTGTATCTATAGTATGTTTCCCAGGCATAAAACTAAACTGTATTTCAATTGTGTTTAGAACCTTTCTTAATTGCCTTTCATCTATTCCTTCAAACATCTTCATTAGTTCTCCATTAATTTAATATGATGGTACAAGTTGTATGCTAGATTGTCTAGATTGAAGGGACCATTATGGAAATNTGGGATTGTGTTACTAGACAAATGCCCAACCCTTCTTCCTTATCCAAGGTTGGGACTGGCCATGGGACAATTTATCCTATCATAAGTCCCACGAAAATCTACAAAACTATTATTCAGTTTTTTTTCTTGGCCAAATAATTTTCTTGCGCCCTTCTCATCATATTAACTGTATCTATAGTATGTTTCCCAGGCATAAAACTAAACTGTATTTCAATTGTGTTTAGAACCTTTCTTAATTGCCTTTCATCTATTCCTTCAAACATCTTCATTAGTTCTCCATTAATTTAACATGATGGTACAAGTTGTATGCTAGATTGTCTAGATTGAAGGGACCATTATGGAAATAAGGTCAGTTTGACCTTTTAATGTTATCCCTGCCACTTCAATTAGGGGTGGGTTTTTTTTCTGTCATTATTTTAATTTTAATTCAAATTGTAATATTTTTATGCAACATTCTTTTTAGTATTAATTCGTACAAAAGTTTGAAAATTAACCATAAATTGTAATTTATTGACTTTCTAGGCCTTTCTTTTTTTAAACATTTGTAAACATTTTTCATTTTATGTTTGTTGCAAATAAAAACTTACTGTCTTTTTTTCTCTTAAACAGTGGAATTAGAATACTACTCTTCCACTCAGTTGGGCCTTTAACTTCCTTCATCACTTCTTGTATACTTTTTTGCCCTAATTCAATTGTTTTAGGGTCTGTAGTTTTATTATATCAGTTGGTAACTCTGACACACCAGTAGCTTTATTTGATTTTCTTATGCCTAAGGCATTGGCTACCTCATTTTTAGGTATTTCTTCAGTTAGTCCTTCAACAATGTCAACATTATCATTTTGATGCCACATGTTTTCTGTATTCATAACTGCTTCAAACCATTGCCTGCACCTAGATTTAATTTCCTCCTTATTTCTTAGAAAGTGGCCATTTTCTTATCTTATCTTATCCCTTTATTATCTGTTGTTCCTAATTACCAGGGTTGGACAGGCAATGTATTTCCTTCAGTCCACTAAGTCTGATGCAAGGTCCTCTATGATGTTAAGAACTCTTTATGTCTGCACTTACCTTGTCAAGCCATGTTTTCCAAGGTCTTCCACTTGGTCACCTTTCCACAATCTCCAATCTTTCTCCAGTCTTTTATGGTTGCCAGCACATCCCCTTCTTCTCTTCTGTCCACATGAGCAAACCACCACCATCTTCCAGTTCTCATCATATCACAGATCTGGTGCAGTTGGCAACTCTCAACCACTTTAGCACTAGTGACTTTGTCTTGCAGTCTGACACCTGACATATACCAAGGCATGCATTGGTCACAGCCCACTAGACCAGTGAGTGGGCAGGTGTCTAATCTCCACGTCTCATGTGTGCTGCTCTCCCCACATTTCCTCCTCCATCAACAACATCAGAAAGGTAGGTGAAAGATTCAACTGCTTTCTCCACACCAACCACTCTTGGACCCAGCAAGATGTCTTTCTTTTCTCTCACACCAGTATCTCTCCACCTGTGTGCAGGACAGATGAAGACTCTTGCATGTGCAACATTTTGGAAGCCAGAGCAGCATTTGTGTACACACTTTTCACACTGTGTACACAGCACAGAGTTGATACCAACTCCACTGCCTCACATCTCACATGGGTACTGTCCAGAAGGTAAAGAGGTTAGGCTCTCCTTTGCCAGTCACCAGGATTTTTCAATCAGGCCATTAGTTATGAATCTATCCAGCCACTGTTTATTGTTTAATATGTATCTAAATTTTGCTCCAATATTTTCATCTTTTAATTTCTCTAATTTAATTTTTCTTTGTACATTATCACTTATGGCTTACTATGATCGTGTAGGCAAGTGAAGATGGCAGGCATTTACAATTTATTAAACATACAAAAGTAATGTTTTACACTCATTTGATTTCTTTAAACCACACCACAGGGTTCTAAGGAGACTTATTACACTTATCTCAAAACAAGCAAGCTTAGAAGCCAACCACGCAGCTACCCTGAAACAAGCACTAGGTGCTACTGAACAGTGCAAGATTTTGTTAGAGGAGAATGAAAAACTCAAGGTATTAAAATAAAGTTCAGAAAAGTTCTCTAGATATTAAGATGTGTTAAAACCACCTGTTATTATGACTGAATTATCAACAAAGACTAATTGTAAAATTCTTTTAAGAAAACTCCTACTTATACACCTCTTTGTCATGAATGGGTAAAGTTTGTGTTTAGTGAAAAGTGATGTGGCTTTTTCACATTTGGTTATAATAATTCCTGACCTTCTCATAAGAAGTAGCTTCTTTCCTTTTTTTTGTACATTATAGTCTGACATATTATGGCCCTGCAATTAAGAAGTACCTTTAACCATTGCCCAATTTATTGGATTCACCTGGATGGTCTTTTATATCAAGTTTTTCTGTGCATGTAATGTGATTTGTACAATGGGAATATTTTTTAGAACAAAACCATATTACCAGCTAATGATCCTGCCACCATATCTTTCACTTTCCCAGCTTTCCATGTGATTACCAGATGCTCCAGTCTTGCATGTGTGATAGAGATTATAAGTCCAGTGATAGGAACTGGGGAAAGAATGATTCACTCAAGTGAAAGATGTTTCTAAAATGATCATGTAAAGAACATACTGCTGATAGCTCAGGTTCTAGAGCAACTAACCCCAAAAGACTTGAATTCGTTTAAACCCAGTTATAATTTGCATCAATATAGTTTCATTAAAAAATGATGTATGTTAAAGATTAGTTAATTTTTACCTCTCCTCTTCTTAGTGTATACCCTTACAAAACAAAATGTTAAACCTCACAAAATAATTGTTTATTTTCAGTCTAGACTCTTCCTGCTGGGTATGTATATGCACCCCTTGAAGTAGCCCCTGACCACAAATAATCAACTAGTTCCCTCAGATTTTATTGGTAATATTCACTTTACTTTTCCAAGTCCAGGCTTGTTATTTATTTCAGCATCTTTTATCACTGCCACTTAACCGATCTTTAGGCTTTCTGTATCCTTTCCTCAATTTTCAGTTCTGGAAATTTTTTACCATTGGACCAACCAGATTATGTAATGGAAAGTTTACTTTAGACATAAGACTGATACATTCTGTTTTCATTTGCAAATAATCATTTCAAAACTTGCTTTTTATCCAGGAAGGAGGAAGGAAAGATGAGGATTCTGATTCTTCTGAACAGAAAAAAGAATTTGAGAAAGAAATTGAGGAGAAGAAAAAGGAGCTTGAGGAAAAGGACCAGGGTATTTAATTTCTGATTTTGGTCTCTCTCTGTGTCCCTCTGTGTCTCTGTGTCTCTGTGTGTGTGTATGTGTGTGTGTGTGTGTGTGTCTCTCTCTCTCTCTCTCTCTCTCTCTCTCTCTCTCTCTCCCTCCCTCTCTCTCTCTGCCTCTCCCTCCCTCTTTCTCCCTCTCTCTCCGTCTTTCTCCGTCTTTCTCCATTGATTAAGAGCCACATATTTCAATTCTTATTTGTTGCTGATTGTTGTCCTGACAATCGACTTAAAGCTGCATGTTTTTTGCATGTTTTTTTTACATTAAACATGCTATCCATTTACTTATTAAAAAGAATAAAAATGTGAATTCAGAAAGCAAGGCTGAAAGAAAGAAAAATGCTAAAAAAGCTTGACATTAACTAGATGTTAGTGTAGAGTCAAGGATCTTATTATCATTGAATAGGTAATATGGTACAGACCCTGCTTTTATTCTCTATGAGGACTGTCAAGTGCATAGTGGTGTACCAGATGTACCTAAAACCTCAACATAATGTTAATTGTAAAAGATGAGTCAAGAATCTTATTATCATTGAATAGGTAATATGGTACAGACCCTGCTTTTATTCTCTATGAGGACTGTCAAGTGCATAGTGGTGTACCAGATGTACCTAAAACCTCAACATAATGTTAATTGTAAAAGATGAGTCAAGAATCCTATGATAATCCTATGATTCAAATGATTCTATGTGACATTGAAGTACACTTGTTTCTTTCTGAGACTGAAGTACACTTGTTTCTGTCTGAGACTGAAGTACATTTGTTTCTTTCTGAGATTGAAGTACACTTGTTTCTTTCTGAGATTGAAGTACACTTGTTTCTGTCTGAGATTGAAGTACACTTGTTTCT
>RDPX01000578.1:106609-118240 GCA_003991215.1 Morbakka virulenta | reverse complement strand
CCCGGAGACTTCCAGTTAGCCATCTTCCTTATGGCATCTTTCACATCTTGCACTGTTATATGGATGTTTTCCTGTTGTTACACATCCTGCAGTTCTTCTTTGACCTTAACAATCCACGGTGCGTCTTTGTCGTGTCAAACCTCATGCTCCCATTATCCTTTCCAGAACTCCGTTGCCTCTCCAAGGTCAGGGGCTTCATTGTTTCTAATCTCTCCATTCAGCTCCCTGTAAAGCTGCTTTTGGTTGTTCTTAAAGAGATTATTTTGAGGACGTTGCAAGTTGTTGTCCTGGAATCTTTTGATTTTGACTGCACCTCCGTGATTTTATACTTTATCATCTCAATGACAAAGAGGTTGCCAGCATTATCAAGATCATACTTGTTGTTCATAGCATAATGCTCAGAGTGGCTTAGTTTGTAGTTTCTTCTTCGCCATTCCTCTAGTTTGCTCAAGTCCTCCCTCCATCTTTTGATGTTACCCTCTATCCGTCTTTTCCACCAGGGTTCTTTCCTCCTTTCCCGCTTTTCATGATTTTTATTCATCCTACCCAGTCTCTCGCATACGACAAATGCCCCTGGATAGAGAAGCTTATTTGTCTAAGTTTTGTTATTTGTTATGACATACTCCAGTACCCTGTGTACATTTTGTACCTGTTCATTGACCCTCCGACGGTCGCACGCCTTCAATAATGGTAATGCATTGGAGCATGACATTCTCATGACCTCTCTTATTCGATGTAAAATAAGTGTGTGTTCCTCATCAAGCTGGTCAGCTTCCTGAAGATAATGAACTTCATGGAGATCATCTTCGCCATCCAGGACTTCACCCTCAACCGCACTACTTCTCTCTTCTCCATTGTCGTAATCGTCAACTTGACCAATCTCTCCTGGAGCCCCCTCCTCCAGATTGACATCTATTTCATCGTGACCTCCATTCTGTGGTGCTACTACTCTTTCCTCGTTCCTAGTTCTATCCACCTTTAAACCTCCTTTCGCCTCATCCATTTCTCCCTAATTCTTGCCTCAATTTCACCTTTCTCTAGCTCCGACAGCTTACCTGTGTTTACTATGGCCTGGACCTGTGATCTCAAGCGCTTATCAGTTACATTTTGGCCCCCAAGTTCCAACCAAAGGCTGTGCATCCTCTTCATGTACCCTCGTACAGAAGGACCACTCTCCACATAGCACTCCCATAACATTGGGTTGTCCTCTGGACTCCATTTAATCTTGCTGTTATTGTTGTTGTTATTCGCAGACGCTTAATAACGACCGAGGGGGGCGCGACACTTTCAGCACTGCCTCCAGTCCCGTTAACACCGTTCTCTGGTTCATTATTTGTATTCATCATAATTTAAATGAGACTTTAGTTTTAGAGGCGACCTTCCCCAATGAATTATTCGTGTTACCATCACTAGAAGGGTAGCCAGCCTAAGCTAAAGAGTCCCCTCTACCCATGAAGCAGACTAGCCCCCGCCGTATGCCAACCCGGTATTTCTTGGTCTCGGGGAGAGCAACCAGGTACTACACCTTGCTCAAGGGTGACCAGGAGATAGGTGTGGCAGAGGGTAACCTCATTCTCCCACGTTGAAACTCCACAACCGGATGCAGTTTAGTGTCAATACCCAGGACATAAAGCATAAAGCAGTTGTAATTTTTTTGCTTATTTTTGTGTACTTATATATTCCTTAGATTATTTTTCATGTTATACCGTTTGCTGTAACAAGTGTTAACTGATTCCTTTAATTCAATACACCACGTTAAAAGAACAGATTACTTAATGTAGATTGAGTGCTAATATTGTGTGCTGATAGTGGGTGCAGATTTTGGGTGCTCAGATGAGTTGGATGCTAAGACGAAGCCTACAACAGCAAATGAAAAACCGTTTAATTTGGATCATGATCTTGCACCACTGAAGTGTAAATAGCACTGGTACTGTACATACTAAGGTCTCAGTGTAATAATTCACCGAGTCACATGTTGATTTTTATTTTTATGGTGTCAAACTCTTGTTGACTTCATATGTATATATTTGTGTAATATTGTGTATTCGTATCAAAAAGTGCTCAATGCATATACTGTAGCAGGGCAATATAAGATAAGATCTTATCTTATATATATATATAAATCCAGTAAAGCATACAAAATAACTAGACAAATTTATATATATATATCTAAATATGGTACATTCGATTCGGTTAACCGTATTAGAGTGCTCGATACATAAATGCAGAGCGTAATAAAAGAGATATAATAAGTTGGAAAGAATAAAAAAACTACACTATCCATTTCGACAAGCCTGTTTTTTTATTCTTTCCAACTTATTATATTTCTTATATATATATATATATATATATATATATATATATATATATATATATATATATATATAATATATGTAATATATATAATATATATTATATATATGTATGTAATATATATGTGTGTATGTGTGTGAGTAAAAGAGCAAATATTTACATCATATTAGAAACTGATGTATATATATATATGAACATATCTCAATTGACATATATAAAAATTTTTTTTTTTTCTTCAATTTTTTAGTCTGAGGTCTGCCTTGAAATGTGATTGGAATCCACTTTGCCAAAGCGAGGCTGAATTTTAAGAAACGAGGCTTAATTTGCTGACACAGCACATCCATCCAGTTTGCTTTTGCTTTGAAAATGGCCAAAGAGAAAGATGTTGCAGAGTTTACAGTTAAAACGACCTTCAAAGACAATCCAGACACCAAAGTGTACAATCTAATCTATACTACTTTATAGACTAGATATATTTTATTCTAAAAATTGTCTAAGTAGTAATCAAAGGTTTGTAATAATGGGACAATATGGTCATCGAATCAAACAACTGATGTATCTCTTAGATGTTATCTTACCTAGAGAATCCATCTATGAAGAACCAAGCTTATCAAATTACCCTGAAGGACCTTTAATAGCAGTGATAATTAAATCAGGAACAGATATGATACGTTACTTTTTGAAATCGAATCGTATTTTTAGAATTTTTACCCCATTTAGCCTGGAGAACGTCAACAGATTTCTCTCTGTTGCACCTCACCGCAATGTTGATAAAAGAATACAAATTATGGTTGGAAGGACTTTTAAAAATTCCATAGTTGTTGTCTCATCAGATCCTATGGTAATAGATAAAGTAGTAAAAACATATTTTTTAAATGTAAAGTTTTTTGGAATTGATTGTGAATGGGTTTCAGGGAAGAAAAAGGATNTATATATATATATATATACACACATATATATACATATATATATACATGGTACATTCGATTCGGTTAACCGTATTAGAGTGCTCGATACATAAATGCAGAGCGTAATAAAAGAGATATAATAAGTTGGAAAGAATAAAAAAACTACACTATCCATTTCGACAAGCCTGTTTTTTTATTCTTTCCAACTTATTATATTTCTTATATATATATATAATATATGTAATATATATAATATATATTACATATATGTATGTAATATATATGTGTGTATGTGTGTGAGTAAAAGAGCAAATATTTACATCATATTAGAAACTGATGTATATATATATATATATATATATATGAACATATCTCAATTGACATATATAAAAATATATATTCTTTTCTTCAATTTTTTAGTCTGAGGTCTGCCTTGAAATGTGATTGGAATCCACTTTGCCAAAGCGAGGCTGAATTTTAAGAAACGAGGCTTAATTTGCTGACACAGCACATCCATCCAGTTTGCTTTTGCTTTGAAAATGGCCAAAGAGAAAGATGTTGCAGAATTTACAGTTAAAACGACCTTCAAAGACAATCCAGACACCAAAGTGTACAATCTAATCTATACTACTTTATAGACTAGATATATTTTATTCTAAAAATTGTCTAAGTAGTAATCAAAGGTTTGTAATAATGGGACAATATGGTCATCGAATCAAACAACTGATGTATCTCTTAGATGTTATCTTACCTAGAGAATCCATCTATGAAGAACCAAGCTTATCAAATTACCCTGAAGGACCTTTAATAGCAGTGATAATTAAATCAGGAACAGATATGATACGTTACTTTTTGAAATCGAATCGTATTTTTAGAATTTTTACCCCATTTAGCCTGGAGAACGTCAACAGATTTCTCTCTGTTGCACCTCACCGCAATGTTGATAAAAGAATACAAATTATGGTTGGAAGGACTTTTAAAAATTCCATAGTTGTTGTCTCATCAGATCCTATGGTAATAGATAAAGTAGTAAAAACATATTTTTTAAATGTAAAGTTTTTTGGAATTGATTGTGAATGGGTTTCAGGGAAGAAAAAGGATGAAGATGTGGAAAATATGCCCATATCATTACTTCAGATAGCAACTCAAGATATATGCCTCCTCGCGCAGTTTTCAAAAACAAGAACGATGCCTCCTGAACTAAAAAATATATTGTCTGATCGTCACGTGTTGAAGTTTGGGGTCGGTATCCAAGAAGATGTGAAAAGGATCAACTCACAGTTTGGTGTTGCTCTTGAAGGCTGGGTGGATTTAAGATATCTTGTTTTAAGATGTTATACAAATTATGGATGTGAAAAGACCAAAGGAGGGTAAGGAACTTCTGTTAACATTTTCTCTTTTACTCAACTTTGACATTTTACTTATAATAATTTATGATAATCAAGATAATAATGATAAAGATAATAAAATAATAATGATAAAGATAATAAAATAATAATGATAAAGATAATAAAATAACAATAATAAAGATAATAATAATAATAGTAATAATAATAAGGAGGTTAAGGAACTTTGTTAATTTTCTGTTATTTTCCCCTTTTATATAGCCTTGACATTTTACTTATTACAATTTATGACAGCCCTCTTAATGATAATAATAGCAATAGTAATAATAATATTTTTATTAGTGTAATCCTTATTTGTGTAGCAAGTTGCCCATCTGATTTAATTCACAGAGTTTGACACACAACCCCCTTCCCCCCACCCTCATAAGACAATAGAAACAATCAACTTGCCTGAGTTTGAGTGAAAATTGTTTTTCTCATACATAATTCTGTTTAGTTGACATTCCATTAAAAATAACCCATTTGTGATGGATGATGATGCATAGCCTTTTATTATTATTTTAATTGAAAAGGATTTCTGAACTTGCCTTCTCTTCCTCTCCATCATGTCTATCACCAGTGGTTGGTGTTGCATCACTTCTGATTACCCAGATATTGCCTTACAATTTTGTGCCCTTCTAGTCAAGATGTAATCAATCACAGTTTGCAACAAGGTTCATAAAGAACATATTTGTCAGTGCTAGATCTTGCCAGGATTGTCTTCCCTTCCCCATTTCTCTTCTTTCCTGACTTTTCCCCATGGCATAGTGCCCAGCCCTCATCCTGGTCTCTTCCCACATGTCCATTTAGGCCACCTACTAAAATGATCTCTTCATTTTCCAATATGCTCAATGTCACTGCATCCAACTGGTGCCAGAACTGTTACTTCTGCATTCTCGCATCCCTGCTGTGGAGCATAGGCCAATATTAATGCTGTACATTCTGTCAGGTGTAACTAGTCGCATTGAAATTATTTTGTCAGACATTCTTTCCATTGAGATCAGATTCTCTTGCCATTCTTCCCCTAGGGATATTGCCACTTCATTCTTTGGGTTACCTCCACCACTATAGTATAAATTGCACCTGTCTTCTTTGGCCTTTGCTTTACCTCCTGACTTCCCATCAGTCCATTCGGTCTCCTTTAGGAACAGTATTGCTAGTTTTCTCCTCATCATCATGCCAGCAATTTCCCTGGTTTTTCTAGTCAGTGAGGGTTGCCACTCTGAAATTCTTTGGCCTCACTCATCCTCTTTTCACAGCATCAAGGCCATGTTACCTCTGCACATTGCTGACAGGGTATGCCCTAGCATAATTAAGCAAGTAAGTAAGCAATCAAATGATTGCCCCTGGCATACATTTGATTGTGGCATGGTTTATTAAGGACTGGATACTCTCTTGATGTCCACCCTCTGTGTTTCTCCAGGCTTGGGACCAGCTGGTGACTTAGCTGGCTTGCTACATCTCCAGACCATATTTTTGATTGAAAAGAATATAGAAAAGAAGACATACTAATTAAAGTTTGGGATGCAATTGGTGAAACCATTTCAGACAAGATGCCGAAACACCATACTCTGTCAACTTCAAAAGCAACAAAGAGTAGTCCAGTGTGTTAAAGGCTTTTTTCAAATCACAACACCAGAAAGATGATCTTTGGCCATGCTTTTGAGAAGGCTGACCATAAATTGTAAAAGAGCAGAGCTTGTGGACATTTGTTTTTAAATCCAAACAGGTCTTTAAAAGGGAGATTATTTTCTTGCTAGAAAAATTCTTATGCACCACTTGTTAGATCTTTTTGCTTATTGCAGGAAAGATTGAGATGGGTCTGTAATTGTCACTGTTACTCTTACCACTCTTAATTAAGGGTAGAACCTTTGCCAATTCTCACTTGCTGGCAAATCACCCCTCAAGAAATGATTTGTTTATTAGAGATTGTGGTGATGGTGCAATGATGACAGCAGGGTCTTTTAATAACCATCATCATCATCATCATCATATTCGGTTTAACGTCCATTTTACATGCTAGCATGTGTTGGACAACGTCATTTTTCCCCAGCAATTGGGGCTCAGACGGTGCCCTTCACAGGGACTTTGATTTGGCAGTGAGGAATTTTTTTTGGCCGGATGCCCTTCCTGATGCCAACCAATGGCTTTTTCTTTTCGCAAAGTTCTAAATTCTCCTCGACAGCTCGGGGAATCGAACCCGGAACTCTTGGTTACTGTGCAGTGCACTAACCATTAAGCCATGGCTCCTCAAACCATGTACTAATTTTGTCTAAGCCAATTGCTTTCTTGGTTTTAAGTTTTGCAGTTGGATTTTTATGGAATTGCTTGTTATGAGACTTTGTTGGAATCTCTTATCAAAGGCCTGTTCAGTTTTCAGACTTTATTTGTTAAGTACTTTAGTAGTTTGAACTGGTTTAGAAAGAACTTTCTTTCCAGATTTGATCACAGACACAAACTGGTTGGCTGACTGAAGAAGGACATCTTTTATGCTTGCTGTCATTTTTGCTGTGTTCAATCATTCTACAAAAGTGCTCTGATTTCAGCCTCTTTTCCAAATGATTTATATGATGGTGCAACTTCCAGTACATTTGCCAATGATATCGGGACCTAGTTTTTAATCCCTTCGTTGGAGGGTAGTGTCTTTCACATCTCAGTTGGAGGATGTTTGAATATTCAGTCACCCTTGTCACCTTTTTAATTATTTGCTGTAAGTCATGAGACAAAAGAAACAATTTGAAAGGTTGTTGCACCTTGAAACCCATTTTACTTGAAAAATCAATATTAAAGTCTCCTGTAATTACAATTTTTGGTTGTATCAAGGTTTGTTAATGAGTTGTTCAAAGCTTCAATAAATGTGTAAGGAATTTACCATCAGTATCAGCACCAAATGTGTTTTGTGAGGTACAGCTTTTAGACCTTTTTTCACATAAATAGTTACTTCTTCATCTTCTGTTCTTCTGCCCTTAAGATTGAATTCTCGTAAGATTAAATAATCTTGATGATCTCACTTCTTTTTCCAGTTACCATCAACTTGGTCTTACTAATATTAACCTTCATTCCTCTTCTCTCCAGCACATTTCTCCAGTCATTGAATGTATCTATCACCTTCTCCTCAGTTTCAGCAGCCAGAACTAAGTCATCAGCATACAACAGCTCCCTTGAGACTTATCTTCTTTTTGCTTTTGTAGCCTCTTCTATCATTAGTATGAAGAGTAGGGGACTCAGTGCTGAACCTTGATGGACTCCTACCTCATACAGTACCATCACCGGATGCACAAGGTTTCTCTGTACTCCTTCCCTTCCTGGAGCCAATGTTATTGCCATCTGTGGGGCCCAAATATGTGATGGAGATTCATCTTCTTGTGATACTTCTCCTGGAACTGCCTCACTATGAAAATAGTTTCTCTTGTTGACTTATTTCCTCTGTAGCCACATTAGTTCTCTCCAGTGGTGAAAATCATCCTTAATCTTCTGTCTTGGATCTTGTCATATATCTTCATGCACTCCAGAGGATCTCCTTTGGCTTTGTAGAGAGGCACTATATAACTGGCCCTCCATAGCTCTGGTCATCTCTTATCTACATACACCTGCAGGAACAACTTGAAGTTGTTCCTGTAGGTGTATGTAGATCCAGTATCACCTTTCAGTTTCACCATCTCAGTACTGATACTTGATTGTCTCAGTGCCTTACCACTTTTCATATTCTTCACTGCAGACTTGACTTCTTCTCTGGTGTAAGTCTCCATTGGGCCTCCCACTGGAGTAGTATCCTCTATGTCATTTTTATTTTCTACATTTGATAGTTCTGAAAAGTAACTCCTCAACCTCTCTACTACCTCTTCCTCTTCTAGTATTATATTGCCATTTTTATCTTATATGAACTTGGTTCCAACTACTTTCTTCCTGGCCTTCTTCATCTGTGCAGCAGTTCTGAACATCTTATTTCTGCCAACTGTCATTGTTTGCTCTGCCAACCACTCTGCCAGGCTGCCACTTTAACTCCACTTACCATTATCTTGGCCTCTCTGTAGTATTCCCTGTCAGTATTGGCTCTCACTCACTCACTGCCAGACTTTGTAGGTGATCATTTTCTCCTTTATTGACTCCTGTACTTCCTTGCACCACCACCATGTTTTTCTTTCCCTACATCTCCAACGCATTGTTAATCCACACACCTCTTCAGCTACCTCCTTAATGTTCCTCACCAGCTGGTCCATCCATGCATTACCCTATGTCCTTTTCTTTTGCAGCTTGTCTTCATATTCCCTTCTCAGTTGTTCCATCTTTTAACTTCCACAATTTAATGCTCTTCACCAGCTTGCCCTTGGTTCTTTTGAGATCCCTGACATAAATCACAGCAGAGACAATCCTGTGCTAGGTGAGACATGGTTACCCGGCAAATGCATAGCAGTCAGTCACTGTCATTCTTCCCCTTATCCTCAAGTCCAGCTGTGTTTCCACATCTCCACTTTTATAGGTGTTTCTTAAAATATGTATTCAGCACTTGCAGATAATGATTCTTATGTAAGTCCAGTACAGTCTCTCCTTTCCTATTTCTGCCCCCAAAGCCATTTTGTCCCAATATCTCTTCATAGTCACTCCTGTCTGTGCCCATGTATCCATTCACATACATGAACTCTACCTATTTCACCCTCCAATTTCTCATGGAAGTCTGCTTTTTTATGTTTGGTCCTTACTGCTTGTGGTGAGCATACTGAGAAAATGTAAGATACAGATCTTTAGCATATCACCTTCAGTTTCATCGGTCTCTCTGTGTACCTCGTGACTTCCAGCACATATTCTGCTAGTTTTGGTCTTGCCATTATGTCAAATCCACCAAGTCTATATTCTTGTCAACTATACCAGAACTTATACTTCTGGTCATTCAATCTGAAGGACATGCATCTATTGTTCTTATAGTGTGTTTCTTGGACTCAGCAGATATCAACTGACCTCCAATTTTACATTTCCACTACCTCCCTGCCCCACCCAAGTAGTGTTCCAATATTTACTGTGCAGACCCTTAGCCCTCCTCCATTGCTTCCTTTGTCAGCACAAATGTTCCACTGGGGGATTCTTTGCACCCCCTGCCCATCTAAGAGTTGCTAGGGACTGGAGGTCATTTTATTCTGGAACATCTATCCATTTCTTTTGTGTGCAAAGTTTTACAATCTGGTTGCCCTTCCTGATGGGTAACACTCCCCCCATTTATTCAGGCTTGTCATCAGCACTAATTTGAGCTGGCTTGCTCTCCCAGTGATCCCCTTTCTTTCTGTTGCTCTGCCTCTTAACATATCTTTGTTGAACACATCTTGTGAGTAAGAAATCTTCATTATGAAATCAAAATCTTCAACCAAACCACATTTCACATTCTCATAGAATTTAATGTCAGTTCCTCACAAACATTCATTAGGATTGTTATCAGTTTCTAGGTTGCTATCAGTTTCATGTTTACACAATCAACAGCTAAACACAAAAATCTACAATTTTGTTTACCTGAAGATTGTGAAAACATGAAACTGACAGTTCTAAACTAAGTTTTGTTGATTTTTTTGTCATCCACCATATGATAGCTCTAATATTCTTATATTATTGAGCACTGTTGATAGCTAATAATTACTTATATATATATATGTAAAGAATTTTCTTTATATATTTACTACAATATTCACAACTTTTTTCACAAATAATTACATTTTGTATGTGACCATGCAATTTATACCAATTTTTCTCTTGTTTTCCCTCCATAGAATGAAAGGCCTTAGCCTCAGTGCATTGTCATTAAATTTAGCAGGCATTGAACTAGACAAATCATTTAAAATACGCTGCAGCAACTGGTCTTCTGATATATTAACCAAAGCACAAGTAACCTATGCTGCAACAGATGCAATTTGTGCATTAGCAATATTCCATTACCTAGTTTTAAAGAAGCAGACAGACAGAGGAAGAAAAATCCCTGGCAAATATCTAGAATGGAATCCATTAAAAATTAGTGCCGATCCCAGTTTATTTCAAAATGTTGCTGTTTATATGTTGGAAACACAGAAAAAGTTAGCAGAAGAATACCACTCAGAACCTATCTCAGGTGGCTTCACAGAAGTGGAAGAGTTTCAAAATGTGGGGCTATCAATCTGTAAAGGTCTCATTGGGTTGCCTTTTTCAGGAAAGATAATGCAATCTGATGCTTCTAATACAACTAGCAGTAAGAAACAAAAGAGTAAGGTTAAGTGTGAGCAGAAACTCTCAAAAATTCCAATTCGTAGTCACCCATTATATGAGAATTGCTTCCTGCAAGGTCCAGATGGAACTGTTTTGTGTACCTGTGACCGAAAAAAGGTGCAGTGGTATGTGGACAAAACTGGAGGTAAGAAATAAATTATTACTACTATTTATTACTTTGTATTTAATTTTGCCTGGTGCAAAAACAATAACTTTAAGCATTTTTTGTTGAGTGCTAAAAAGGAAGGGTGGGGTTTTAAACCATATTGCTTTTTCATTAGAGTCACACTTAGAAGAGGCGTTTCATATCTTTGGTAATCCAAACCATCAGATTTATTTTTTGTTTTTATTTTGTTTTATTCTTGTTTTATTTTGTTGATTTTCCTTGCATTTGAGGAGTACATGTTTACTCATAGTATTCTATTATCTGATAATGACCAACTATGAATATAATCATTTTTGTTACTGCATACATTATATATATATATATATATATAGTAGTAATATTAGTAAAGTATACCAATGTTCACCGAGAGTGCTCAATGTTTCCAGAGCGTTTATAAATCCAGTATAGTAAACAGTTTGAAGATTGTTAAGAAAACATGAAAGTGGTAGTAACTGCTAAATTTGCCTAGTTATTTTGTATACTATACTGGATTTATATATATACTCAATCTGCAGACAGTACTGTTTCGCCCTTTGTGGGCTCATCAGTGCAGCACAGAGCTTCTGAGAAATAACTCTCTGGCCATGTTGCCGGAGCAAACACGGGTTACAAGAGTTGTTGTGGGATCCTGCCAGAT
>RDPX01000578.1:88701-102475 GCA_003991215.1 Morbakka virulenta | reverse complement strand
GGGGGAGCTGGTGCAAGTGTTACAGCAAGGGTTAACAGTGGATGGAGTAAGTTCAGGGAGCTGATGCCATTGTTAACCAGCAGAGCTCTGCCATTACCTACCAAAGGTAGAGTCTACCAGGCATGTGTACGTAGCACAATGATGTATGGCAGTGAAACTTGGCCAGTGAAAGCTGAAGATGTCAGCCGCATGGAGCGGAATGACATGAGAATGATAAGATGGATGTGCAACGTAAGTCTAAAGGACAGGCTCAGTTCTAATGAACTCAGAAGGAGATTGAATCTGGACAGTATTGGCAGCTGTATGCAGAATAGGAGGCTTCGTTGGTTTGGTCATGTGGAGAGAATGAACAAGAATGCTTGGACAAGTAGATGCAGAACAATCAAGGTGACAGGAACCACTGGCAGAGGAAGACCAAAGAAAACATGGGAGGAAGTGATAAGGATGGATCTGAAAGAAAAAGGTGTCAGCAGAGACCTGGTGAAGGATAGGATAACTTGGAAGTCAATTTCAAGAAATCGTCCAACACATGCTAGCATGTAAAACGGACGTTAAACCGAATATGATGATGATGATGATGATGATGATGATATATGGTTTTATGTCTGTTTTTCGTGCTGCCTTGTGTTGGACGGTTCAATAAAATATACTTCCAGGCAAGTCTGTCCTTTACTAGATCTTTGGTGATACCTTTTTGCTTCAAATCCGATTTGATTACTGCCTCCCATGTTTTGTTTGGTCGCCCTTTCATAACAGCACCTTTCACTTTCATTGATATACACTTCTTCACCCAATCATGGTCATCTTTTCTTTCCACATGACCAAGCCAATGAAGCTGTCTCTTCTGCATGCACTCACTGATGCTATCCAACTTTATTCTTTTCCTGAGATCCATGGAGCTTAGCCTGTCCTTCAGGATTACATTACTACCATTCTTCACTCAAGACAATGCCCTAAAGATGATATTTATTGCAATAGTGATATATTTCTTGGACAGATATTCTTAATTATGCCAACCAATGGCTTTTTTTTGTTTGTTAGCATCAAGGGGTTACACTCAAGAGATCAAATTTGGGACCTCATTGTTACAGTTCCACTGGGCTAGCCACTAACCCTCAGCTTCTCAATTAGGTGATTAATGGTATTTTGAGTGGGAGATCTTGCCAAAGGGCAACTTAGGTTTTGGTTCAAAATTGCCATATTTACAGACCATTCCTCTATGGATTATCTGGACACCTTCCAGGTTGGAGTTTTCATCATCACATTGGATAAACAAAATGAACACATTAAATATTTCAATTCATGGGAACTTGTACCTTGTTGGATTTTTTATTACAATTGTGTTTGGTTTGCTCTGCCTTATACAACCCTGGTTCTTTACTAGTCATGCTCCTAAACTGGTTTTAATTCTAAGATAGATGGACAGCAATAGTAAAGACACTAGATGCTTTTGGTATTAAGAAGTTCATAGGATTAGGCAGTCCAGTATTTCACAGTGAAGAAATTCAAGAAATCCATACCTCTCTTTGAAAAATATTTAAGTATTGAGGCAAAATTGAATGTGACCATCATCTCAAACACCAACACTGGAGTTTATCATGCTCAGAGTCAGTAAGCACTAGAAACCTAAAAAGTATGATGTAGTTTTGTAAATGACTCAGGCAGATCATTATCATGATCACATATAGTTTTATGTCTGTTTTACATGTTGCCTTGTGTTGGATGGTTCAATAAAATATATTTCCAGGCCAGTCTGCCCTTTACTAGATCTTTGGTGACACCTCTTTGCTTCAAATCTGGTTTGATTACTGCCTCCCATGTTTTGTTTGGTCTCCCTTTCATAACAGCACCTTCCACTTTCATTGATATGCACTTCTTCACCCAATCATGGTCTCATAACTCAGGCAGAGGAAGTGCAAATTTTGATTAGAATCAAAAGTGATATGGAAAATCAGAAGGATCTGCATAACAGATTTGTTGACTACACAGAAACTTTTGATTGAATGAAATATAAAAGGATTATGCAGTTACTTTGAAGTTGAAACACAGATGGAAAAGATATTTGGTTGATCAGAAACATGTGATGGAGACAACAAGCATGTATTAGAATTGGAAATGAGATGAGTTAGTTTACTGACATTAAAAGAGGTGTACACTGAAGTATGTATTATTCCCAGACCTTTCAAACTTGTATAACAACTTGATTTTAAGAGAACGTGAAAGTCTACATTGCTTTATTATCATCGAGGATAGGATGGTGAAGGATAGGATAACTGGTGAAGGATAGGATAACTTGGAAGTCAATTTCAAGAAATCGTCCAACACATGCTAGCATGTAAAACGGACGTTAAACCAAATATGATGATGATGATATGATGATGAGCTAAAGTGTTACAGATTTAAGGTATGCAGATGATACAGTACTTATTCCAGAATCAGAGGCAAAAGTAAAGACACTAGTTAGGGAATTGACTAAACTTTGTTTGCCTGAGTGTTAGATGTCTTGCAGAGCAGGCAGTTGAGTTTGCCTGAGCACTTTGTCAGTAAGGTATTTTTCACTTAAGTGACTCACCTTTGGCTGGCCATCAGGCTGATGATCAAGCTTCTTGTCAATAGTCACAAGTCTAACAGCCACTACTAGACAAGGTAATAATAGAAAGTGATAAAATAGGCTTTAGTCTCAATGAGACCCCCCTCCAAATATATGAAAATCAGTAAGAGGGAAAACTGCAGGGGTAAGAAAAAATTGGAAACATCATTTTGAAACAAGAAGAAAAGTGTAGATACTTTAACAACACAAATTGAGAAATGTGACAGTAAAATTGGAATTGGAAAAAAAATTCTTTAGCAAACTAGAAAATATTTTAAAGGAAAAACAATTAAACTATAAAAAGGAGTGGGGATTAAAATTCTGTATGATACCATCCGTAATGAATGTTTTTGAGGAGCAGACATTAAATTCTGATATGAGAATGAGACTAAAGGTAACTGCAATGTGGTTTTGTTGAAGAATGATGGAGATTTGTTACTTACATGTGCCCAACTAAGAAGCGTTAAGAAAAGTAGCAGCAGAGAGGAAGATGATTAGAAATACCAAAAAGAGACAAAGTTTTTGGGCCAGGTACTGAGAAACGACAGTATGGAGAACCTTTTCATTGTGGGTTATATTAAGGGAAAAAGAAGCAAAGGTCAGAAGTGGACAGCGGCGAAGCAAAGGTCAGAAGTGGACAACGTTGAAGCAAAGGTCAGAAGTGGACAACGTTGAAGCAAAGGTCAGAAGTGGACAACTTTGAAGCAAAGGTCAGAAGTGAACAACGGCGAAGCAAAGGTCAGAAGTGGACAACTTTGAAGCAAAGGTCAGAAGTGGACAACGTTGAAGCAAAGGTCAGAAGTGGACAACTTTGAAGCAAAGGTCAGAAGTGAACAGCGGCGAAGCAAAGGTCAGAAGTGGACAACTTTGAAGCAAAGGTCAGAAGTGGACAACGTTGAAGCAAAGGTCAGAAGTGGACAACGTTGAAGCAAAGGTCAGAAGTGGACAACTTTGAAGCAAAGGTCAGAAGTGAACAACGGCGAAGCAAAGGTCAGAAGTGGACAACTTTGAAGCAAAGGTCAGAAGTGGACAACGTTGAAGCAAAGGTCAGAAGTGGACAACTTTGAAGCAAAGGTCAGAAGTGAACAGCGGCGAAGCAAAGGTCAGAAGTGGACAACTTTGAAGCAAAGGTCAGAAGTGGACAACGTTGAAGCATAGGTCAGAAGTGGACAACTTTGAAGCAAAGGTCAGAAGTGAACAGCGGCGAAGCAAAGGTCAGAAGTGGACAACTTTGAAGCAAAGGTCAGAAGTGGACAACGTTGAAGCTTAGGTCAGAAGTGGACAACGTTGTTAGAAAGTGGTAAAATCAAGAGAAGAAAAAGAACAATAAGAAACAGCTGCAACAAACTAGAGCATGTTTTGAAAGAAAAGAAACCAGAAATAAATATGAAAAAACACAACATATAAAACAATTAATGATTTAATAATTTACACTAATATTTGAATTTTCCATGGCAATTTTTTACCAGCCCTTTTCCTATCTTCAGATATTGTCAGTCCAACCGGTTTTTCTTCTGTAACAGAATACAACACTTAATGTTTATCTTTTTTCAGTGGTTAGATGCAGCCATATCTTTTACAAATTAATCAATAGAATTATACTTTAATAAAATAGCTATGCATTCTTGAACCCATTTATTCATTCTTCTGCCCATCCATGTGATTCTCAGGGTTATTTCAAACATACAGCTTGAATGCCGCTATTCCTTTCAATCTTTCTTCCTTGGGGCCCATATTTCAGCTCCGTATAAAGCTACGTGCCAAATGAAGGACTGTGGCAAATGTATAATGACATTATAGGTGGTGGATAAGTTCAAGTACTTAGCTTCCATCATTGAAAAGAAAGGAGGTTGTGAGGAAGAAGTCAAGGCAAGAATTGGGAATGCCTGGAGGAAATGGCCTGGGAGCAGTGCAGCTGTCTGCGACAAAAAGGTGCCAGCTATTTTTATAAGACAGGCATCAGACCTGTTATGCTTTATGGAGCTGAAACCTGGCCATTGAAGAAAACACAAGAGAGAAAACTGGAAGGCACAGAGATGAGGATGGTGCCATGGCTGACTGGAGCATCTCTGTGGGAGCACAGAACAAGTGCAGAGTTGAGAATGCGTGTCAAAATAGTCGAAGTGGGGAGGAAAGTCTAAAGAGGCTAGACTCCGCTGGTTTGGACACCTGGTGAAGAGAGAGGAGGAAAGTATTGTGAAGCAAGTGTACCATCAGCGGGTAGTTGGAAAAAGAAGTAGAGGGCGCCAGAAGTTAAGATGGAGAGACAGAGTACAGATTGATATGAAAACAGTTGGCTCTGAGGAGGATGATACAAGCAATAGAAGCGTGTGGAAGAAAAAATGCCTAGCGGCCGACCCAATTTAAAGTTGGAAGAAGACCGAAGGAAAAAAAAGGAAGAAGAAGTAATTCAAAAATTTGTCACGCAGCTGTTCATTGCTATTACAGTAGAGAAGTAGTATAGTAAGAAATTTCTTGACATTTTGGATCCTTATAACAAGAAGAAAGAGAACACAACATGAACACATGGTTTTAATCAAATCGAAAGAAAAATAACAGACATCAGAATACTGTGTGGAGGAAACCTTGGTACCACTTACCAGCTAACATTATGTAATGAGTGTGGGAAATAACAGTATATTAGAAATAAAAATATTAAACGGAACAATTAGTTAAGAGAACTAGGAGGATGAGAGCATGTATGAGTCAATTGGTGTGTTCTTAAGAAAGGCTTCTTGAGAGACAAGAAAAAGGATAGAAACTTTAATCCAAATTAAGCAAAATATGAAACCATTACTTGGAAACGTTATTCCAGTTGGGATTTATTTCCAATTATAATGTCTGCAATGTTGTGACGGGGAGAGGCAGTATTTAAAATTTAAACTCCAGATGATCAGTCACTAGTTCATCGGAAGTCAAATCTTAATTTCTTTTGTTTATCAGCGTAATTCATACTATAACATATTTACCATTGTCAACAAATAATCCCATTCAAAAAACAAACTTTTCACAGGTTAGAGCCTAAAGATACAGTTTATTGTCTCATTTTCTTAACTGTTATGAGCATAAACAGAGCCAAACTGTGGGCCTCATAAATCTAAGAAAATTTCACAAACTCTAATTACTAGTTTGTTAGGTCGTCGTTCTTTCATGACAAAATTGTCTTAATTTCATTTTCCCCGTAGCACAAATTATCAGTGAAAATCCGTTTACCGCTCGCCTGACCTTTGAACCCGCAGGAAGACCATTGGCTGATACAGATTATTACACGACAGTCAAAGAAAACCGATGCGTTGTTTGCGGCAGAGAGGATAGGTATGTTCGAAAGATGGTAGTTCCACACGATTACCGTCGCTATTTTCCGGCGGAGCTGAAGGATCATTTATCGCATGATGTACTTTTACTCTGCCCGCCGTGCCATGCAATTTCGCATAATCACGATGAACGTTTGCGGAGACAGTTAGCAGACAAGTATAACGCGCCACTTGGTAACTTGAAGTTAACTACGTCAAGAGAGCTAGTTAAAGTCCGTGCTGCAGGAAAAGCATTATTGCATAGCGGTCCGCAGATTCCCGAAACGAGAAGATTTGAGTTGGAAGAAACTGTTTTACATTTCGCTAAAGTTTCTGAACTCTCTCAGGACCTCTTAGAAGAAATTGTCGCAATGGATGTCCATGTTAATAATGAAGGTTTCATTGGTGGCCACGGGCAAATAGTTGTTAAAAAACTGGTCGAAGAAGGAAGGATACCAGAATTTATAAAGATGTGGAGGGAACATTTTCTGCAGAGCATGGAGCCGCAATATTTGCCAGATATGTGGTCGATTGATCACAATATGCCAAGTACCGATTAAAATTTTGATGTTTTTGTTTGCTTAATTGTTTTTTCATGGTTTTATTGTATGTACATGCTAATATACAGGAAAAGGTTAACTGCTGTAATACCAATGGAGTTATCTAATAATTTTTCTAAATGTGAAACTTTTTCTTAGAGCTGCACTTACCAAAGAGAATGTCCACATGAGCTCAGAGGCCTCTACTAAAGTAAGCTAACGAGCTCACCAAACGCGCGTATTTCTTTGCTCTGTGTAGCCAAAGTTTAAAATTAATGAAATAGTAGTCGCATAACTTACTGTTGACAATTGTTTTTCCTTTATCCGAAAATATACCCACCAAAGCATGATGGCCTAAAAGCCACCACGTGATTAATTTTCAAGTTGTTTGTTTTTCATCTGGTGGCCACGAAAGACTAATGGAAGACAAGAAAAAGGTGAGAATCCACGGAAATTTGAAAAAATGCAATATTTTGATCAACACAGGGGGACCCAAGGGTGTCAGATTATTTCCAAACTCACGAGTACTCGAATGTCACAAGTAACAAGTGCAGCTCTAGTATTAGTACAAGTTGTGGTAGGGTTTGTTATGATTTACAGTAACGAAACAAGACAAGAGTTTCATACTGTGGACGTGGGAATCAATATCATGAATGAATTAGACGTTCTTAAAGTTGTTATCATCATCATCATCATCATCATCATCGTATTCAGTTTAACGTCCGTTTGACACGCTAGCATGTGTTAGACGCTTTCTTGAAAAATTGACTTCCAAGTTATCCTATCCTTCACAAGGTCTCTGCTTACACCTTTTTTGGTATCGTCTTAAAATACTGATTTTCTTGGTATAGATAAAAAGTTTTGAATAACCAACCAGGTGGGCTGAAAAAGATCTTTTAATAATAAACCGGGGGAGGGGAGTGATTATTGAAGAACAGATAGTAGTTGATGGCAGTTGGCAGTACAGGATTAATAGTCTAATGGCGTGTCCCCCTGTACAATGATGTTTAACAGCGCAGTTTAACAAAATGAAGATCAGCAGTTCGCAAGAAGCATTTTTTGATAGTGTTTGACTCTTGTTAGATTGGACAAGTCTACCCAACTGTATTTTGAATAGATTCTAGGCTTATTTTTGTTATTACCATTATTATTATTATTATTATTATTATTATTATTATTATTATTATTATTATTATTATTGTTATTATTACTAAGTTATGATCTTAAATCGCTAGTGGAATTTCTTGAGGCATGGTGTCAGCAAGACTCCTCAAACCTCAATCACTTTCCGAAGTACCCTTGCAGACTATTATTATTATTATTATTATTATTATTATTATTATTATTATTGAAAAATTCTTTAGAATTGCTATTTTAAAATCCAACACCGAGTCACTACCAGTGACCTAGGGTGAGGGAAGTTGGGTAACAAAAACTTTTAAGGTGCACAAGAAGGGTGTCATTCAAACCGGTCAAAACATAAAAACATAATAAAAATCATTTTCTGACAAAACCACAAACATCAATTCGCAACAATTAAATGGAGAGGGCTTTCCTAAGAAGATGGGCAGTGCCATTCAAAACAATTTTTTGCACTTCCTGCAATGAGGGTTCACCCGGTATTTGCTTCAGGAAGGTGTCAGTTCCTTTCTTAATAAGACCCAATGCTCCAACAATCACTGGTATTGTCTTTGTCCTCAGATGCCACATTTTACCTATCTCAATCTCTAGATCTTTATACTTAGAAAGTTTCTCGAAAATCTTCGCAGAAACATTCCTATCAGAAGGGACACTCATGTCAATCAACAAGCAGGTGTTGTCTTTCTTGTTTTTTATGACAATATCAGGACGGTTCGCCTGTATAGTGCGATCTGTTTGTATTGGGAAGTCCCAGAGAATTGTCACGTCTTTACCTTCTGTGACCGGAGTAGGGTGGTGTTCATACCAATTTGATGGCGTATCAATGGAAAAATGTTGGCATATTTTCCAGTGCAGATATTGGCCTACTCGGTCATGGCGATTTTTATACTCATTTGATGTTAATACTGAGCAGCCTGAGATAAGGTGGTCAATGGTTTCAGTTCCATTTTCACAAAACCTACACTCCGGGGTGGCACCATTGTGTAAGATATTGGCCTGGTAGTTTCTGGTAAACAGACTCTGATCCTGAGCGGCAAGAATAAAACCCTCTGTTTCCCCTTTCAGTCCGGAGCTCCTCAGCCACTGATGGGTTGCTACTTTATCTACATCAGCGTTATTGCTTCGGGCTGCGAACTGTCCGTGGAGGGGTTTTTCTTGCCACCGAGACTCGAGTTTGTCCAAACCACTTTTCTTAGCTTTTTGCTTGGTTTGTTTAGCAGCTAGCGTTGGGGATGGTGGAGTTTCTGCATTTAAATCAATACCAAATTGTTCAGAAAATTTTCCTGATTCTTTGAGAATCGAGTGAAGTCTTTTTGAATTTTCGTGTCTATTGACAAGTTGGAGCATCCAATCGTCTGTTAAATCAAGATATTTTGCAAGGCCAATGGTGGATGTCTTGTAAGAAAGTTCTAACTGGATCATTCCCCTGCCTCCTTTATTTCTTGGGAGGTACAAACGATCAACGTCTGACTTGGGGTGATGCATTCTGTTACATGTTAGTTGCTTTCTTATCTTTGTATCTAGCTTTTGAAGATCACTCAGATTCCAATTAATGATATTAAAACTATAGCTAACAACCGGCACTGCAAGAGAATTTATAGCTGTTATTTTATTTTTGGAATTCAGTTCAGTTTTCATAATAGATCTCACTCGTCTAATACATTCCTTTCTAATCTTCTCTTTCATTTTTGAATGTTGTATGCCGTCTCCTTCATTTATACCTAAGTATTTATAGGTTCCCTCTTGTTCTAGTTCTTTTATCACAGTACCTTCATCTAAATCAATATTTTGAGTCTTATCCAGTTTCCCTCTCTTAAAAGTGGCTTTCGCACACTTATCGAGACCGAACTCCATTCCTATATCATCACTGAATGCTTTAACCGTTTTTAAGAGTCCTTCGAGTTCACCATCATCCTTAGCATACAGTTTCAGGTCATCCATGTAAAACAAATGATTAATCTTTCGTTCCATGATCTTGTACCCATAGCCTGTATCATTAAGGAGCTTAGAAAGTGGAAAAAGAGCCATGCAAAATAAAAGAGGTGAAAGAGAATCACCCTGAAAGATTCCACATTTTATTCTCATACAATTCGAAAATAATGTACCATTTGCATGGGTAAGAATAAGATTAGTTTCCCATAAGGTCATACTAGTTCGCAGAAAATTAATAAGTGTAGGGGAAACTTTATACATGTCCAATGTTTTTAAAATCCAAGAATGCGGAACACTGTCAAATGCCTTCTTGTAGTCAATCCACGCAGTGCTTAAATTTCGTTTTTTAGAGTGGGTATTTTCTAGGATCATTTTGTTTATCAAGAGCTGATCTTTACATCCATAAGAACCTCTCTTACAGCCTTTCTGTTCAGTAGGGAAAATATTTTGTTCGTCCATATGAATGTAAGTCCTCTCAGTTAGTATTGATGTCAGCAGTTTATACGATGTAGACAGACAGGTGATCGGCCGATAGTTTTTAGGGTTTCCAGTCTCACCACTTTTTGGTAACAGATACGTTGTCCCAAGGCAGAACCACTTGGGTATTGATTCGGGTTCTAGAAGAAGTTTATTAAAATTAGCTGCCATTCTACTATGGGCTGAAGAAAGAGTATCAAGCCAAAAATTCGGTATTTTGTCAATTCCAGGGGACTTCCACTTGTGAGACTTAGATAAAGCTGTTTTAATTTCATTGGTACTAATGTCTTCCCAATGTTGCTCCAGGATATCCTTGGTGCTATCCGCCAAATCTCCTAACCACTCGGCACTTTCATTGTAACCTTTCTCGTTACCCCAGATCTTATTCCAAAACTCCCTAACTTGTTCTTCAGACGGCACTTCCTCTACCGATATTACATCTTTCATAATTTCACGGAAAAACTTTTTAGTATCTGTTTCAAAGATTCTATTTTGCCTGTAGAATTTCTGGCGTTTGTCAAATCTACGGAGTCTTTGAGCCTTCACCTGCAGCTTCTGTTTTAATTCTTCCTTTAAGCTTGGCAGTTGATCTCTACTTTTGATGTCATACTTTCTTAAAACTTTTCTAGCTTTACCTGATTTTAAATCCTCATTTTTCTGCAATTCATCTAAAAGGGATATCTCCCGCCTAAATCTTTCAATTTCCTTTTCAATCCTAATTTGCCATTTTGGCTTACTCGTTTTCCTTACACTTTTCCTTTTCTTGACCTTAACACCACATTTTTCTTGGATAACCTTGCCTGTAGCATACATCAATTCGTTCAACTCTGTTAAATTAGGATCAATTTCATTAAAAATCGATTCCAATGCTACGTTACAAAGATTAAAGATGTTACGAAACCTTTGGGGATGTCTAATTTTGAGTAAGGCCTCCCTTTCTTCAATGTTGGTATGTTTAACCGATGAGAATTCTTCTAGGATGTCGTTTTTCATATCATTTAGTTCTTGTTCATTAAGTAATATCACAGGTTCTGGTTCAATCGCTTCTACTCCTTCTTCTTCTAACACATTAACATTCTCAATTACGTTTTCTACCTGGTTTTCAGCGTCCCGTTCTAGCTCTATTTCCTGATCTAAATGTTCCCTCGTATCACATTTTACTCTATCCTTGATACTTGAGACTTCGATTTCTGTTAACTTCTTTTCGCGCATAATGTACCTTCTCTGATTTGCTAGTCTATTAGCATCCATATTTTCAATTTTATCATTATTGGTATTTCTCTCGCACCATATTCTGAAAGTATCATCAGTATTGTTAGTTTCTGGTTTCTCAAGTGCATAATAAAAGCAGTATATTACCTCAGCATTCTCTTCCCTGGTCCACTTTATTCGTTTTTTCTTTTGAAGGGAGACACTAGTCGTAATTGATGGTGGTTCCGAAGGGCCAGAGGTGAGGGTAACCTCGTTCCGGTGACCTTGCGTACTCTCATTTTGGGAAGAGTTAGACCCAGTAGCATTCTTTTCGACCTCAGGCTGGTCTCGCCCTGAGGGACGCGTCCCTTGTTGACCCGCGCGACGGACGATGCGGTATGTTTTACGTCTTGTTCTCATTTCATTTCGGGGTGCATTTTAACCTTACTGCCAAGGGGCTGAGTATTCCGCGCCATTTACCATCTGGTACTTTGAACACATCGCGGATCGTGGACAGACTCAACTCCGCCGGACGTCAACCCGGTATTTCAAGGTCTCGGAGTAGGCTAACAGGTGCTACACCTTGCCCAAGGGTGACCTGGAGGTAGTTGTGGCAAAGGGTAACCTCATTCGCCCACGTCGAAACTCCACAACCGGATGCATTATAATTATTATTATTATTATTATTATTATTATTATTATTATTATTATTGAGTGGTGGAGCAATACGAGCCCATGGGGGACTCAGGGGTAGAAACCCCAGCAAACCCATCCGACTACCAGCCCGATAAGGGTAAACTGGGTGCATGCATCACACCCAAGTGTGTGCGATATTGATGTACAAAAAAAAAAAACAGCACATGACCTTGCAGTTGGGGCCTGTTTAGGTTTCCCAGTTTAGGTGACCCATTCTGCTTAAAACGGTCTCCGTAGCGAGGCTTCACCCAAGACTTTAGGACTAAGTAACAAAGTAAGAACTCGGTACTCAGCCCTTCAGAACAAGAGATCCACGCTCACGACACCTAGATATGATGCTCCCCCACTACTCCCGCCCGTTAAACAGAAATACATGATGTGTCAGCCCTTTTGGGACATGCACAACCGGTTAAGGTCAGGCAACCGACTGGCAAGTCTGCGGTTTATTATTATTATTATTATGTACATTTTTATTTTTAATACGGTTTGATACAGTTGTTCACCGGGCCACACCCAGTGACCTAGGGCAAACAAAGGTTTTGAGAGTTTTTACGAACATCAAAAATAGAGGATTATTGCAAATAGATATAATAAATAGATATAAAAATAGTATTTCAATCTGTATAAAAATAAACATATGATCTGTTTGAGAGACTTTTAACATAAGTATTTACATTGAAATAGTTTTACGTAAAATGTGGGCTGTGCTAGTTATCACAATTTTTGATATTTCTTGAAGCTTGAGATTTCCGGGGATTTTGTCTAAAAAGTTCTGAGTGTCTTTTTTAATCATCCCAAGTGCACCCACTATAACTGGCACTGTTGTAGTTTTCATCTTCCACATTCTCTGGATTTCGATTTCCAGGTCCTAATATTTGCTTATCTTCTCGAATTCTTTAATAGCAGTGTTTCTGTCAGAGGGAATACTCATATCTATAAGAGTGCAGGTTTTCAATTTGTGATCCATAATTACAATGTCATGTCTGTTGGCTTGGATTGTCCTGTCAGTGTTAATCGAGAAGTCCCATAGAATAGTGACGTCCTCAAAGTTAACGACTGGCGAAGGCTTATGTTCATACCAGTTTTGATGTACAGGTATCTGATAATGCTGACATATTCCCCAGTGTAGGTATTGCCCTACTCGATCATGTCGATTCACATACTCGCTAGGGGCCAGTATGGGGCATCAGGAGATCAGGTGGTCNGTCTGTTGGCTTGGATTGTCCTGTCAGTGTTAATCGAGAAGTCCCATAGAATAGTGACGTCCTCAAAGTTAACGACTGGCGAAGGCTTATGTTCATACCAGTTTTGATGTACAGGTATCTGATAATGCTGACATATTCCCCAGTGTAGGTATTGCCCTACTCGATCATGTCGATTCACATACTCGCTAGGGGCCAGTATGGGGCATCCGGAGATCAGGTGGTCTATAGTCTCAACGAATTGGTCACAAAATCTACACTTAGGGTCTGCACCATTGTGTAGTATGTTTGCCTGGTAGTTCCTGGTAAAAAGGCTTTGATATTGGGCTGCGATAATGAAGCCCTCCGTCTCTGCTTTCAGACTTTAACTTCGGAGCCACCGATGGGTAGCATTTTGATCAACGTCAACATTGGGACTTCGAAGAACATACTGACCATGCAAAGCTTTCTGGCTCCATTTATCAGCAAGTTGTCGGATTCCGATTTTCTTTGCCTTTTGTTTGATAGATTTTGCAGCCTTCGTGGCTGGTGTGTTCTCCTCTATAGGCTGTTGAATATCAATATCGAAATCATTAGCAAATTTCCTAGCTTCTTTACAAATTGAATGAAGTCTTTTTCCATTTTCATGGTTAAAAACGAGCTGTAACATCCAGTCATCAGTAGTGTCCAAGTACTTCTCCATGCCTATTGTGGTGGTTTTGTAAGCAAGTTCTA
>RDPX01000578.1:3019-14858 GCA_003991215.1 Morbakka virulenta | reverse complement strand
CAAATGAATAAAGTTACGGTGATACCTGTAGTAATTGGAGCATTGGGAGTCATTTCAAACAAGTTTGAAAGATACATGGAGAAAATGGGTGTGGAGATTGAGATGGCAATTATTCAGAAAAACGGCACTGCTTGAAACAGGGAGGATACTGCGAAAAGTCTTGTCTCTTTAGAGAAACAGGAGAAGGAACTTTGAGACCCCTGGTGACTTGTTGTTACCCGCTCTCAAAGATAAAAGAACAAAAGAACTTTCCAGACAAACATGTCTGAGATTTACATTAATAATAATAATAATAATAATAATAATAATAATAATAATAATAATAATAATAACAATATGAAAAAGAAGAAGAAGAAGTTTAGAATTATAAAAAATTCACGAAAGTTTATTAGAAAAGCCTAGTCTTTTCTACACTTGAATAAGTTGATATCGGAAGGGGAATATTCCAGGGAGACAGCCTATCACCTCTGTTATTTGTCATCTGCATGATACCTTTGTCATCAGTCCTTAGAAAGATGTCCGCTGGATATACACTAGGGAATGCGAAGATAAATAACCTGCTTTTTATAGATGACCTAAAATTATTTGCAAGAAGTGAAAAGGAAGTTCATAGTTTTGTCTCTACAGTACATGCTATCAGCAAGGATATAATGATGGAGTTTGGAATTCAAAAGTGCGGTGTGTTGATTTTGAAGAGAGAAAAGTTGAGTAAGACTGAAAATATTAGATTGGTGAGGTTATTAAGGAGGTGACCGAGGAGAAACTAAATGGTCGAAATAAAATCAAGGCAATTAACATTTGGACAGTATCTCTTATAAGATATGGAGCTGGGGTGATCAATCGGAGAAAGGACGAGTTGAATCGAAAGCGAAAGAACCGTGGTGGCAGAAACGTGTATACGGTAAAATAAAACAAGTAAAGTAGGATCTAAGTAAACTGTAAGCTGTTAAAGATGGCACACTAAAAGACCCGAAAACGCTTTGAATGTGAAACCCAAACAAGGTGTTACCGCTAAAATGGCTAAAGTAAAGCGATACAGCGACAAAATTGAACAATGCCGGCGAAACAGACTTTTTGACAAGTGTTAAACTTCTTCATCGGCTACTAACAGCTGTCCTGCTGCCTTGTAGGATATGCCTCTTTAGGCAAAGGCTAGAGGAAGGATAACTTATTAGAAAATCTATGGAGAAAGGACTGGCCACCCTACTTTATTATTCCGGCCAAGTTACCATGATGAATGCTGATAGAAATTCGAAGATAAACGACGTGAATGGTACTCATGGACAATCAGTTCAGAGAACCTCGTCCGGTAGTCGTGGAGGTCGGTCATGGGACCGCATCGACAGTCATCCAGTTACCGTGACAGATCATCCACAGCACCTGAGAACATTAGAACGCTATTTCAACCAGGAAAACAAGACCATGTAATTATGGAGATGGACAGGCTCAAAATCAGTCCCCTAGGCCTGAATGAGGTCCAATGGACAAATGCAGGGCAATTCAAGAAAAACGATAAGACAGTGATCTACTCAGGTGGTGACCAGCATCAACGGGGCGTAGCCTTGATTGTAAACAAGGAATTCTCGAAGTCAATCATAGCTATATGGCCAAAATCAGATCGTTCACTTCTAGTCAAACTTAAATCTAGTCCAGTAAATGTCAACTTGTTAGTCGCCTACGCACCCACAGCAGACGCGAATGACACAGAGATAGACAGGTTTTATGATGACTTAGATGAAGCTTATAGACAGTGCAAATCAAATGAAGTGAACATTGTGCTGGGTGACTTTAATGCCAAAGTAGGCTGTGAACAATGGAATAAAACAGTTGGGCCTTTTGGTCTGGGAGTGAAGAATGAACGAGGAGAACGTCTTATCCACTGGTGTGAGGAGAAAGAATTCGCAATAATGAATACATGGGCACCCACCCTCGTCACAGATACACTTGGATTAGCCCAGGCGATCGAACATGCAATGAGATTGATTACATTCTACTCAGCAAAAGGTATCGCTCAGCAGTATCGAAAGTCAAAACTTATCCAGGAGCAGATGCAAACAGTGACCATAACCCGGTGGTAGCGACAATCAAACTCCATATTAAAAAGCTCAAACTACCACCAAAACGTGAGCCAAAATTCATGTTCAATACTCTTAAAATATCAGAAGTCTGAAAGAAATTCTGTCAGGCCGTGATAGTTGGTGTACAAGAATGTGAACCTTTAGACTCTCCAACACGACTTTGGAACAATTTCAAAAATTCCATAACCGAAGCAGCGAATGAGCATATCCCAAAAGAAAAACGAAAAGGCAAACCCAACAACTCGATAAATCAAGAAATCAAAGATCTCATGCAAGAAAGACGACAAGCAAAGAATGACCCAGTTAAGTACCACGAGCTACACAACATTATTACTGGAAAATGTAAATCAGCAAAGGAAGAGTGGTTAGAGGAAAAGTGTCAAGAAATTGAGAAACTTAGAAATCAAGACTCCAGGGAAATGTTCAAACGAATCCGTGAGGTCACAGATAAAAAGTCATCATCTCCCTCAGCCTGTATTAAATCTCCTACTGGAGAGGTTCTCTACACACCAGAAGATGTAGCCAGAAGATGGACAGAATATCTTGGTCAGTTGTTCCAAGATGTCCCAATGAATGACACGAAGGAAACTCCACTCGACAACCTCTCTGGTCCCCCATTACCAAAGAAGAAGCATGTTGGGCTCTCAATAATATGAAGAACAACAAAGCTGCAGGTCCAGACGATGTTGTGTGTGAAATGCTCAAAGCGCTAGATGATGCAGGTATAGCCATACTGCATGACCTCATCAGTAAAATGTATCAATCCGGGGAGATCCCAGATGACATGCTAAAATCAATTTTCATTGCTCTACCAAAGGAGCCCAATACACTGGACTGTGATCTACACAGAACCATCAGTCTCATGAGTCACACCCTCAAACTTCTGCTCAAGATTGTACTTGAACGTTGCCGCTCCAAGATTCGTCCGGAAGTTTCGCAATGTCAGTACGGGTTTATGTCAGACAGGGGAACGAGAAATGCCATATTTATTATGAGAATGTTAAGTGAGCGAAGTATCCAACATTAACAGAATGTATACATTTGTTTCATAGACTACAAAAAAGCGTTTGACCGAGTCAGCCATCAACGTCTCTTCAAAATGCTAGAAAATGTCGGACTAGATGATAAAGATTACCGCATCATCTACAACCTCTACCATTTACAAAAAGCCGCCATCAAACTACAAAGTGGCCTCACATAATGGACTGAAATCAACCGAGATGTACGTCAAGGTTGTGTCATGAGTCCAAATTTCTTCAACCTGTATAGTGAGTGCATCTTTCGCCACCTGAAAGATGCAGAAGATGGAATATCTGTCAATGGTGTCCGTATCAACAACATCAGATACGCTGATGATACCACTTTGATTGCAGACAGTGAAGAAGGCCTCCAAAGACTACTAGATACTGTCTCCGGTGTTTCAAAGGAAGAGGGGCTTGAGATCAACTGCAAGAAAACCTTCAGCATGGTTGTATAAAAAAATAAGCCACCACCACTATGTAGCCTAACCAACGATGGCAACGCAATTGAACAGATCGACGCTTTTAACTATCTTGGTACAATGTTAACATCAAATGGAATATGTGTGAAGGAGATCAAACGTCGTATTGGAATTGAAAAAATCCAAATTCAATACAATGTCAACCATCCTGAAAGACCGAAAACTGTCCATGGCAGTCAAAATAAAAGTCCTCCAGTATTTCGTACTTTTACTGTACTTTTCTATGGAAGTGAGTCATGGACTCTATCTGCAACAACCACAAAGAACACAGAAGCTGCAGAAATGTGGTTTTACCGACGGATGTTGCGTGTTCCATACACAGCCCACGAAACCAACATCTCTGTACTCCAACGAATTGGACAAGAACGTCAACTCTTAAAGACCATACAGAATAGACAAGTTCAGTTCACTGGACACATCATCCGTAAAGGTCAACTTGAAGACTTGAGTCTTAGCGGTAGAATTCCTGGAAGGTTGGGACGAGGGAGACAACGGCTGCTGTACTTAAACCAAATAAAAGAGTACACGGGCTTAAAGACCACAAGGTATTTCTGCGATGCCGCCAGATCTTGAAAACTGAAACATTCATCATGAGTCGTCAAGGGTTGAATCAACCACGGCATCACAGAGAAGGAAACTTCTTTTTGAACAGTTATAAGGAATTGAAAAAGACAATGACGATATCCCGGGTCCTGACAAATCACGGAAATTGGGAAAATGAAACAACGCATCAAAAAGATGCAGAATAGTTCAGAGATATTGAAAGAGAAGTTTCCATCAGAGTGGAACACCAAACACATATAAATCACCAAATGGGATGTTAAAAGACCAGGTGAACAAACCCTCAAATTGGAATGCACACGGATCTGAGGGAGAACAGGGTTATTGGATTAAGAACGTCTTCTCTACATCATCTTCTAGCATCAATGCTAAACGAATGTTTGATATCAGGTAGTTTCCCTGAATGGTTAACTAAAGGTGCCAAAGGTTGATAATAAAAGATATGACAAAAGAAGGCGAGGTAACTAATTTAATACCGATCACCTGCCTTTCAGTTACGTGGAAGCTTTTCACTAGTGTCTTCTCTGAAAGTATCTACAGTCACCTGAATCGATACCAATTGTTGTCACAGGAACAGAAGGGCTGCAGAAAAGGATCATGTGACACCAAGGATCAACTTCTGATTGATAAAATGATTTCAAAAAAACTGTAAGCGAAGAACGACTAAGCTTGTCATGACAGAAGGGTAGACTATCCCATGACAAGTTTAGAAGGCCTTCGACATGGTGCCTCATTCTTGGATAAAAAAATTCTTATAATTTTTGGAATAGATCCCAATAGTCAAATAGCATTAAAAACAGTATGAAAAATTGCGAAACCAATTTAACATCAAGAGGTGTTTCACTGGGTAAAGTGAAAATTAAAAGAGGGATCTTCCAAGGCGATAGTCTCTCTCCTCTACTCTTTGTCATCAGTTTGACCACAGTGACACTTCTTCGTAAAGGAAAAGCAGGATACAAACTTGGAAAGGGACTTCCTACAGTCAAGCACTTGCTTTTCGTGGATTTATGTCTTTGGAAACAATGAAAAACAACACGATACTCGGTTAGAATGTTTAGTAACGATATTGGAATGCAATTTGGTATATCCAAGTGTGCAGTTTTCACTATGAAGTGGGTTAAACCTGTCTTTTCAGACGACCTCAAACCCCCAACAGGGGAAAGAATAAAGAATGTAGACATTGAAAATGGATACATTAGGAATACCCAAATGTCAACAAGGAATAAATATATATATAAATATATATATATATATATATATATATAGTATTAGGAGTAAACTCCAAACAGCTAGATGTTAAATGCTACTAATTTGACAAAATAAAAAACCAGAAAAACTCTATATATCACAAACAAATTTCACACGACTCGAGTCACGATACATAAATAAAGGCACAGAAGAAGTGTTTCAGAATTTGAGAGAAGAAACAGACAGAAGAATAGCCATGTTGGTAACAGAGGTTCTGGGCTTCTGACCGGCAGTGGCAGAGAGAGAGAGAGAAAGGAAAAACCTGACAACACCAAGCATTGTCAAAAAGAGGAGAAACAATGAAATGTAAGTATAAGAAAGAAGGAGAAGTAACATCAGAAAGAATGTCAATCTGCCATCAGCACCATATAGCTAAGTACATGCTTACAGGGAACGAACAGAAAGTGAAATGAAGGTGGAAATGAATGACAGAAGATGAGGCACTAAATTCACTGAGTAGTCAACTCTGAGGTAATTTGGTAACATATTTTGTCAAAAGAAGAGAAAGTATCAAAAAGTTTATATATATTGGTGAGGTCATGTTATGTACAAAAATAAAAATACAATGAAGATTCTTTGAAAAACAAAACCCCAGAATAGCGTAATCATTCTGCACATAAATGGCAAAGTTCTTTTGTGTAAATGGATGGCAGCGATTCGGTAAATTACTAATCGTTTTGAGAATGTGCTCCAATCGGTATGAGCCACTTGAGGGTGATCACTGGTAATAGATATTATCAACCGCAACTTGTGCTCGCACGACCTTTCCCCAGAATATGTACAACTAACATTTATACATACCTAACAGCATGCCAACATTACACCTATATCTTTTCTCCAAAATATCCTTTTTAAATTCTTTAATGACTGACTCCACCTATATGACATCAAAATTTCAAAATCAAAATTAATACATTAAAAACACCTGCATTACCAATTTCACAACAGGCAATTTAATAAGATTTATATTATAATAACCAACTGGAAACAGTCATAGTTCCCAAAAGTAATGACATCTTGAAGTTTCAAAGCAAAAAGGAGTCATATGTGGGCAACAATGAAAATGTGTTAAAATATACCACAAGATAGCAAAAAAACCCCGATTTTTCCATTATAAAATAGAGATGTCTACTAGTAAATCACTTATTCCAGCAAGTATAACCCTAACCAAATAAGAAAGAAAACGACCCTTTACTTGACCTTTCACCTAATCTCTCACCTGACCCTTGACCCTGCCCTCTCACCTTTTACTTGACTCACTTCAGGCACACAGGACCTGCAATTAATATCAGTCAAAGGGAAAGTGAAATCTGAGTCAAACAAGGAAGGGCTTGACCCCTCAATTGTCTTCTACATTGACCTCTGACATGGCTCCTCAATTGTTTTCTCCATTAACCTTTGATCTGACCCCTCAATTGTCTTCTCCATTGACCTCTGACCTGACCCCTCAATTGTCTTCTCCACTGACCTCTGACCTGGCTTCTCAATTGTTTTCTCCATTAACCTCTGATCTGACCCCTCAATTGTCTTCTCCATTGACCTCTGACCTGACCCCTCAATTGTCTTCTCCACTGACCTCTGACCTGACCCCTCAATTGTCTTCTCCACTGACCTCTGACCTGACCCCTTAACCCTTAAAAGTGTTTTATTTATCAAAGTATTTTACAAGGTACTCTACCTGATACTTCAATAAAATCTTCACCCCATCCTTTACCTGAACCAACATTTTATCTCTCATCTGACTACTTGCTTAAGTTTGGTTGATTACTTATCTTTTATCTGTTAGTGCTACTGAAATTGAGTTTTGTACTTCTTGTGCGTGAGTCATCTGCAAAATTAAATCCATTCTCACTACTTCAAATTTCCCATGCCACACTCATATGGCATGAGAAATTACTTAAGGACTCTGGTCCCCAGTCAAACTCCTTATCAAAAAAGTGTCTATATCTACAAGATATAACTGTTGATTTTATATACAATAACAAAAAGCATTCTAACTAATTCATGGGAAATATTTACAAATTAGACAGCAGGAGATGACAGTCAAATTATTGTTGAAATTACAATTATTATTATAGCCATTCCCTGAAAAGCCCTTGTTGAGCTTTTATATATCATATTAAATCATCATCATCATCATCATCATCATCATCATTATTATCAGCAATTTGCTTTAGACCATGTCTCCAATTAAACTGGGTCAGATCTCCCCCAATGATTCTCTCCCATCTGGCCCTATCCATGGCCCATTCTTCAGATATTTTAAACTCTCTTATTTCCTCATTTATGCAGTCATTTCATATTAAATCAAATTATATATTTTATTAAACTGCTCCACAGAACTCAACCTTCACCTGCCCATGGTGTGGAGTGGACAATGGTTTGCCAGGTAATGAAGGCTCTGGTCACATCCAGGATAGGCCCAGCAAGCCACTGGCCAAGTACAAATCGCTACTAATACTCAGAGAGAACCACAAATACACGAACTGACCTACAGGAAATTGACCCAGAAAGGAAATGGTCTATGAATTGTAATAATCAACATTGGCACAATGAATGGTAAAGAAGAAGAAATTGTTACACTGATGCAAAGAGGGAATTTACATATAAGTACACTATCAGAAACCAGGGAAAAGCAAAATCAAGGAGCAACATTACACAATAATTAAATCTTTGTGGGAAGTGGGGAGTCCTCAGGATGATAAGGTGTAGCAATTGTTGTAAGTGAATAACTTGGAAAATACATCAGACACATCAAATAGGTCTCTAACAGAATACTAAAAATATACATCAAAACAAGTGCACAGAAACTGGCAATTTTACAAGTTAACACCTCACAACAAGGCAGGCCAGGAGAGGAGAAATAACAGTTTTATGATTACTAGGCATGAGAGATAGCTGTAATGCTGAAAAGGAGACCATAATTATGGGTGATCTGAATGCACATTGAGGCACCAACAGAGAAGGATAGGAACAGTGTAAAGGATACTTTGGAGTAGGTGATCAAAATGATGAAGGCTCTCACTTCCTTGATTTCTGCAGCAAAAACAGCATGAAAATTATAAACACGTATTTTAAATACCAAGACAGCCACAAATATACCTACTATGGATGGAATAGTTAACAACAAACTTATACATAGAGAACTGTGATAAATCTGTTTCTAACAACAAATCAAACATCTGTAAGGAATGTAAAGGCAATACCATCAGAATCTATGGATGCAGACCATTGTCTTGTTATCCTGAAAACCAGAATACAACCATTGAAAGTAAGACCCATACTCAAAAGTGAAACAGATGACCAGTAGTGAAATGCGAGTCAAACAGAATCAAAGAAAAGCTTAAAAAAGCCACAGTGGAAACATCATATGGACAGGGGGGTGTTAAAATAGAATGGAAGAACAAAGCAAAATCAATTTAGCTATTTAACGACTCCATTGGTTACAGATTTTAGAGCTCTTCCAGAAAGAGAACACCTTGGTGGAACAAAGATGTTGCTTAAGCAGTCAAGACAAAAGTCAAGGCTTTCAGAGAATGGATGAAACATCAACCACCAAGATATACAGAGAAACATAGTCACTCTAGAAATAAGTGCATTTCCATTAAAGGAGAAGCAAAGAGCCTGGGAAAATCTCTGCTCGGATGTCAAGCAAGATCTGCTGGGAAAGAAAAAGCTCATATATCACATAGCAAAGACATATAGCAAGGGCAAGACCAAAAAAGTATACAATACAAAGGATCTAGACAGTGGCAAAATTTTAACTGTTCAAGCTGACATAGACTATACTTGGATGCATTATTACTGTAATCTACTCAATTCTAGCAGCAATGTGCAATTACAGCATGAAAGGACTGAGTGGTACTCCTCTGAAGTAGAAGACAAAGCTAGTAGTAATACCAATGATAAAACTGAAGTCAAAGAAGCACTAAAATCAGCAAAGGATAGCAGGACTTCAGGCACATATTTACTAATGACCTGAGGAAATGGGTCACAGTACTCATTACAGCATGCCTCAGCTAAAATCTTCAAACTTGCTTAAAAAGAAGGAAAAGTTCCAGCTGATTGGGGTAAAGCCACAATCTGTTTAATATAAAAAAACAAAGGCAACAAACTGAAATTCGAAAACTACAGAGGGGTACCACTGTTGAACCATGTGACCAAGTTATGTGAGACTATTCTTGAAAGGCAAGTCAGGATTATTGTAGACAACAAGCCTGGGCCATGGCACATTGGTTTCGACAGGGCAGAAACACTGTTGAAATTATTTGAAATAGGCCACTGTACATTGCCTTCTTAGATCTTGAGAAGAAGTTCAATCAAGTGCTTAAGAAAGATCTCCTTGGGAAGTAATGGAAAGGTTTAAGGTATCAATACATCTGCTCAGAGCAATTACCAGTCTATATGAACATAATCAGAACAGCATGGCCACTGGAAGTGATGAACAGATGTGAAAGGAATATCCTCTTGCCACTTCTTTTCATACTGTATCTTGAAATGGCAAACAAAGAGGTAGCTGTTTTTATATTCATTTATATCTGATGATGAGAAAATCCTTCTTGAAATGGATTATTAATGAAATAATAAACGTGTGGTTGGTTTGATTAATATAAATGGATTTATGCCACAATATTTATTGCATGCAAATCTTTTCATTCAAATTTATTCCTTACTGCATCTTCTATTTCTTCAGGAGAATACTTGACCCCAACACCACATGCTTTCTCTAGTTCATCTTTATTAATCTCATTTCCTGGGTGATGTTTGAAATAATCAACTGCAGCTAAAAAGAAAAAGCAAAGATCAGGGCTTAATCAATTTGCTTAAATACAATATTTCTTAAACTTGCTTGAAATGGGATGAGGCCAGTATAAGTCAAGCCATTTCAAGTTTGTGGATGCAGGGTAATTGTGATGGTTAGAATACACAAATAGAGGGTTCAGACATTCATTCACTCATTTAGCAGGGTGCAGGCAAACAATATATCCCAACATCATTTTAATATGTTCAGTTTGACTATACTACAGTCATTGGCAAATCATCATCACCATTTGCCCTTTTTTACAAAATTCTTTATCTGACCCAGTCACTGGCAATCAAGTGTCTCCATGAAGTCTTATTATCATCAGACACCTCTCACATTTATTCCATCAGCTTGGAATGTCCCCTTTAGTCAATGTTTGCCTCAAGAGCAGAATGCCTCTATCTACTTGAATACACACCCTGTCAAATCAAATCAGTGAAAACATGTCTCCTGACCTATGGATGAAATTCATGTGAAATAGACATTGGTGTAATTCCCAATACATGCTCCAGGAATATATTCTGACAACTTCAGAAAAACCTGCAGGCTATGACCTAAATCAAACTGAATTCACTCTGGCTATGACCAACATGCCAGTTACATCCATAAAGTTGGTCTGAGTGGTAACCCAAAGTGTGTATGCAGTGAAGTGCAAACACCCCAACATCTACTGAATTGCCTGGCATCAGAGGTGATATCAGCACAAATCAGCATATATATATATATATATATATATATATATATATGAAAGGTTAGCCTGGGAGCAACTGAAAGCTCAGGAATTGAAACTTTGTTGTTCTCTGTCATTTTTTACATTTTTAAGAATTCTACAATATAATTTACATTGTGTAATATATATAAAATAGAATATAACTTACACACTCCAACAACACTAAAATAGAAGTGAATGGAAACAATATGGGTCTCAATAGGGTGTCATTAAATATTTCTTAATTAAACTGAAAAATGTACCCCTGGTGTAAGGACAAGGTTAGGAGAAGCAAGATAAATCAATCACAAAACAATCAACAGTTGTTGAACTAATTAAGAATTCAAAAATACAGTTTGTGGCATATTGCTAGCTTGTTTATGAGAAAACTTGACAGTGACCTAGCTCATCCTGTTGTCAATTCTAATTATCCCCAGTGGGGTTTCTGTCACATGCACATGGTTATATAACAATCCCTAATGACATTCTTATCATGTGCCGTGCAGAAACCTTCCTTGAAGACCAAAAACAAGATTTGGATAAGCAGTGATGGACAAGTTTGGAAAGCAAGGAAGATAGCTCAGAAGCACACTCTTTCCATTCTTGAGGACAAAGACAATATTAGAAACTGTGGCATATTGCTAGCTTGTTTATGTGAAAACTTGACAGTGACCTAGCTCATCCTGTTGTCAACAACTGATTATAATTACCCCCAGTGGGATTTCTGTCGCATGCTTATATATAACGACCGCTAATGACATTCTTATCTCATGCACATGCTGATGTAACTGTCCCTAGAGACATTCTTATAGTATGTTATTATATTATGATGCATTTTGTATGCAGTTAATCATGTTGTTTCTCACACTCTGTATGGTATAAATAGACCTGCTCTAGAAGTAAAAGTCAGTCAGCAAGAGAAACTAGATGTACACAAC
>RDPX01000577.1:194322-204329 GCA_003991215.1 Morbakka virulenta | reverse complement strand
GAAGTGAAGTCTTCCTGTTAGGGATACTTGGATAACTGCTTTTAAGTTGCTTTATCCTTTGGTACAAACCATAAATTCTCTATGAGTTTCAGATCAAACTGTTTTCTGCCCCATCCAATTGCCTTCACCTTATTCTTCCTTAGAAAAGTCTAAGCCTTGTTCCATGGACGATGTTGAGGACTGTCCTGCATGAAGAGTTTAGTTGTATGTACTTTCATGTGGATTTCTCTTACAGAGCTTCTTCATCCTTGTACACATTCTTTTTAGTCTCTGTTGAAAGGAAGTGAAGTCTTCCTGTTCCATGTCATGACATTGGAGATAATTTGGTTGACAGGTGTTCCATGGTAGAAATGGTATATCTGTCTTCATACTTCCTAGGAGGACAATGAGAGTTCTGTGTTTGTACAATTAACATTGAGAGAGGGGGTTTGTTTTTAAAAACCCCTCTCTCAATGTTCAGAATTGATGTCTTTTTTAAAATAAATTCTGCTTGTCCTTTAAATCTGGGATGGAGCTGGGATGGAGTTTTTTGCTGTTTTAGGTTAAATGTAACCGTTATATGTTTTACTTCAAATCCCCTTTTAAATGATACAGGCTATACTTTTTAACATGAACTAAATGGAGTCTGATGTGCAAACATCTTTTTGTAGGATAATCGTAACTGCAAAGGTCTACCTTGTCTGTTTCGTTTATTTATGTCCTTGAAAGTACCATCAGTGATACCAATAGTAATTTGGTTTGTATTCTCTATTTCAGAAAGCTTTACATCATGCAGGGCTACAAGCTGGCCCCAATCTAACTTTGCAGAGGACAATTTTTAATCCTTTTTTTTTAGTTTGACATATAAATAAAAATCTCTTTAACATCTATACTAAATTCCCAATCTGTTCTCTCAGAAAACAATTCAAATGATTTTCATCCAAAAAACTCCTAAAATACCAAATATAAACCCTCAATTTCAATACTTTAAAAAATTTAAAACAAACTTTTAAAGTAAACACTGAAAAATAAAATCACAAATGGTTTTCATCCTCAAAAATCTGAATAAAATTTGAACTTAATTAATTTTACTTGGCGAAGACGTTTTTTGAAATTATGAGTCATCTAAGGTCTTGTTTACTCGATAATCTCTCCCTTTTGAGATTCGAGTTTATTATAAAAAATCAGTATATATTTCTCTCAATATCTCCGATTGAATTCCATTATACAGGGAAGTTGTCTTAACTTACAAGATGAAGCTGTTAACATTTATTTTGTAGATGGTTTAAGTTTTAGAGCTCTCTATATAATATTTATAATATATATTATATATATACAATATTATATATATAATATGTATATTTCTATATAATATATATATATAGATAAAATGTGTATAGTAATGACAAGAGTAATGTATACATAATCTATGGTCTAAATTGACTTTTCCTTTTTTACCTGTTCCTTATTTCTGAAACCCCCACCCCACCCCGCGCCTCCAAAGCCACTTCTTGCTTTAGGTGTCACAGATTTTTATTTTACACCCACTTTCACATTTTTGAGAAAGAAGGAGGGTTGGGCGTAAGACCAGTCACCTCAGCCCATAAAAACTTGAGGACTACAGAAACAGCAAGAGGTGACCAATCCGGTCAAAATCAAAGGCATCGAGCAAGAGTGAGAACATCTATAGGGAGAGTTCAGACGACCTCTTCACCTGCAGTATCTCTTGATGTATCTATGACAAGAATGGAGCATAGCCGCGAGAAATGTTATACCCCCTAACTCCCATATCTTCTCCGCCAAACACCAAACAAAGATTAACGTAAGGACCATGTGTGGCACTGGAAAGTTAGCGCAGGTAATACGTGAAATAAAGACCTACGGACTATCAGTGTTAGGATTGAGTGAGATCAGATGGACAGGGCAAGGCAGACTGTCAAGCAAAGAAGTCACATTGTTGTACTCGTGGGATGAAGAAGAACACGTGAGAGGGGTAGGACGTCTCCTTGATAAGGAAGCAACGGCCGCATTAATTGGATAGGACTCGGCATCAGACAGGATTATAACAGCCAGACTGGATACGAAACATGCTAAAACCTCAATAGTCAACCAACTTTTAAGGAAGACAGAGAGAAACGGGGTGTGCAAATGCATGACAATCAAGCCTAGGCCAGAGACCGAACGCCTTGGCGATACCTTGCTGCCCGATGTCCCACCCAGGACAGGAGGAACTGTCCTGGGTGGGACAGTCTAAGGTAAGATTCCCATATTAGATAGGTAAATAAATCTGTCCACACCTTTAAGAATTACATTGTCAGCTTTGCCATACCAAGTTTGAAGTCATTTAAGTACTTGATATAGTACTAGTGTTTTTTTTAGTTTATGTTTCATTAAGGCATTAACAAGTCCGTAGTCATCACTGCTGTTAAAAACAGTTTATCTCCCAGTATACTTTGATGGGATTCAAAAGGATAATCCACTGCTTAAAGTATGTCAGTTTTGGGTGAATATGATGAATTTATGGAGTCTTTTGCATCTAACTCCACGTCGTTTCAAGTGTCACAGGCTTCTGAAAGTCGCTAGTAACACTCCCTCGGTAATGGTACTCAGGGTTGTGAAAATGGTCAAAGTTACTTAAGACGTGCTTCACTGCAGTTTTCACTCGGGGTACCAGAGGTCATATTGAAAGACAACAGTATTTTAACCATGAAATAAGCCTGATTGGTGTTTCATTTTAACCAAGAGAAATTAGTCTCTATGTAGAAAAAAGTTGGTTACCTCTCTTAAATACCTGAGAACGCAGTTTTCACTCGGGGTACCAGAGGTCATATTGAAAGACAACAGTATTTTAACCATGAAATAACCCTGATTGGTGTTTCATTTTAACCAAGAGAAATCAGTCTCTATGTAGGAAAAAGTTGGTTACCTCTCTTAAGTACTTGAGAACGCAAAAAATTTCAAATTTTTTAAGGATATCGGAAGTTCTACGCACCTGAGCTTGGTATCTTAAAACGTCTAGGAATAATTCAGTACGATAGCAATTCTCTAATTTTGCCTAAACATATGGTCTGAAATTAAAGTTTCTGTGATTCAGAGAACTTTGTATATACCTGTATAAAGCAGAAACATAACTCTCGCTCTGTAGTCTTCTGGTTTAAGTTGGGTTCCTGTAAAGAATAAACAGAGCTATTTGAATAACTGAAGTTACGAAGTAATACTTTCGCCCAAGTGATTAATTCATAAAAAATGTGGGACACAAAAGAAGTTGATGTTCTGAATAGGCATATGCCTTCCTTTCTCCTACGTTAAGAATTCTCAAGGCAGCCCTTTGGTCTTTTCAAAGCTACACTGTTTAATAATAGACGTTAACTCACGTTACTGGTAGTTTACTGTACCTTGAAGTTTTCTAATTTTCACTGGAGGAGTCGTGGCTTAATGGTTAGTGCAACTGCACAATAACCAAGAATTACGGGTTCGATTCCTAGAGCGACTTTGGAACTTCACAAAAGAAAAAGCCATTGGTTGGCGTCAGGAAGGGCATCCGGCCAAAACATTCCTCACTGCCAAATCCAAATCCCTATGAAGGGAACCGTCTGAGACTCAATTACTGGGGAAATACGACGGTAAAACGAAAACAAACAAAACAAACTGCAGGTTTAATTTTAGGAAACATTGCACCTTGGTGGAGCTTTTCTGTTCGTTTAACCATTCAAGACATTATATTTAATTGGAAATATACTAGAGGACTCATTTTACCGTATTTTAGCTTTAACATACAGTTTTCTGGACGTATTTATTAATAAGTTATGCACTTTGTGAAAATTGTAAAAAAAAAAGGTGTGAAAAATAATGAATAGAAGTAAAGTATGAAAATCTCTCACTCTGTAATACAAAAGACTGAGAAACCTTGGTACTTTTGTATTTTCCCTCAATCATTATTAAATAGTAGAATCAAGGCCGGATTTGAACTACCTAAGCTCACTGCTCCCAATTGCATCTCCTGGCCATCAGGCCCTTTACGCTAGGTTAACCCAGTCTAGTACTGTACAATACAGCCCAAAACACACTCCAGTATGCTAGTGCAGATATTACAGGTTCCTTAGAGAACAAAGTAATGTAAATTCTATTTTGCATTCTTAATGGCTTTAGTTTAATCTATACATATTTTAATTTTTTTTCCCATTGTACTAGAAATAAACCCTGTACTTCTTATTCGTCTTTCGGTTGCTCCCTTTCACGAGTCATCAAAACAGATCGCTCGTTCACACCTCTCTTGGTCCATGCAGTTCTGCCTTTGTACTCGAGCTGTTCCATATCCTTCTGTACTGCCTCATGAATCTCTTTCAACTCTTCCTCTCTTCCTTCTTCTTGGTATTCCCATCACTAGCATTTTCCCCTGTTTAGTCTGCTTATCACCTGGTTACTTTGCTGTACCATCTGAGTTTCTTCTCCCTTATTTTATTCCCAAGTTGTCTGACATCTGCTGTGCTTCTTATGCGTTTATAAATATTATACTAATTGACCATAAAATCTGCATTCTAAAACAATTAAATACAATATGGATATTTACAATTATGCATGAAACAGCTTTTAAATACTAATGAACGTAAAAAAGTTATGTTTCAAATCATGTTAGCAAATTAAAAACTGATTTACAGTAAACCTGTTTGTAAATTAGGACTGCTATATATTTGCAATAATTATTCATTTGACTCTTGAGATAACAAGCCAGTGGCAAATGCTAATTGTAATTTTGCAGCTGGCTGATGAAGAAAGCAAGTTTTCGTAAAGGAGTATGTTTTGGTTTTAGTGTTTGAAAGTAGCAAAGGTGAACATATTCTTTTACATGAAAAATATGAGTGGATGAAATTATCAGAGAAAGAGGGTATATTAAGTATACCAATTTGAAGGTGCAGGTCCTGTTTTCTCTATACCATTCAATTGTCACAACTACAATTCTCCTTTGAGGTGAAAGGCTATAATATATCCAGAAAAAAAGGGCTTTTTCATCTTTTCAGCACATTTTTATTCATTTTGTTTGATAAAAAAAACCCTAATCGTTTTTAGTATCAGGTCTGTATCGAATTTTTCTTTGAAAATTAACGAGAATGTAGAGTGAAAAGTCTTACAGTTCACAATGTTTTCCTATTTAATTCTTGACAAAAATAATTATAGTATTTCATTGCAGTTTTTTCCGTTTAATAAAGGTTTGCAGGACTTTTTATGAATTATACTGGCTTGGGCTCAAATAAGACGTATCATATAATAGTTCTGTGAATTATAGACATAAGAATGCATCAATCAAGGAAGCTAATACAAAAACTTCTCACTTTTTACACCTTTTTACTTTTTTGGAAAAGGTGGGAGCAGAAAGAAAACTTTTGACCACTATCAGAAGGAGACAGTGGAGATTTATTGGGCATGAGTTGAGAAGAGAAAGAGGGATAGAGAGGAATATCTTGGGAGGCTGAACTGGCAGGGGAAAGAGTAAGAAGAAGACAAAGATTGAAGATGTTAAATTGGATGATGGAGAGATTGAGGGTTAAAGATGGAAAACAGTTGGGCAAGGCTGCAAGAGATAGGAAAATGTTGAGAGAGAAAGCACCGCCATGATTTGTCTACGGTATTTCATGCCAAGAAACTAGAAGAAGACTGCTCAAAATAAAATTTTGAAATAGTTTGGTTACAAAAATGTATTGAATATATCTTCAGCTTGTTTGAGTTACCTATGATTTGGCATTACGTTAGTGGACTACCTTGAGGTATCATAAACTTACCTTAAGGTGCTAAGTGGTAAACATCTCTGATACCGGATGCAACACTAAACATCTTCGGAAGAAACTATTTCGCAGTTTCGGCCTTTACTCCTCAACTGTCAATTTAAGTGGTGGGGTCCCTTCCACAGGACGTGTTCGTACTATGTTGGTGTCAAACACTGGTTTTGAAGCCAAAATGAATCCTCTCGTTAACCACACCCAGTGAGAAGCGTTTTCCATTGTCTCCTGCTCTAATCACAGTATTTCTGCCGCAAAATCTTTCGCAAAACAAGTTTACTAATCCCTTTCCAATATAACCTCGTGAGCCAACTGTGATAGACTAGTATTGAACTTTACAACCTTATTTTTCACACTCCTCAACTAATTTAGCATATCGCTCATCCTTCCGTTGTCCTGCTGCGGCCACGTTATCCTCCCATGGCACAGCACGCTCCAACAATTTGCATTTCTTCTTTTGCTTTAATCAAAAAGCTTTGTAGGTTTAACCAAATTTAGCACAGAGCATTTAGGTTCCATGGATGGTCTTGTAGTCAAATGAATTCGCCATTAAAACTATTATTCAAAACACATATTGAATTTTAGTTACCGTTTTTAAAAAGTATAAGATATTACTCTCTTAATATAAAAATAAGCCTACCTGGTCTCTGTCTAGTATTATTGAAAGTCCAAGTTTGGTTTTTAATGCTATAAAAAATAATATTAATAAGTTTGAATAAAAGCAGGTTTGTCAAAACACTTTTCATTGACACTTTTCAAGGACAAAATATAACCCACTTAAATTCTCTTATTTAAACTTCCTTTTATACATGTTTTAAGTACCTACAATATACTGTAGTTATTCTATAGTTATTTTACAAGTTACTATGGATATATTTCAATCACCCATTTTGTTTTCATTTGTTTATTCATGGGTTTAATCCGTTTTATTAGTTTAAATATTATTGGGTTATTCTTGACCTTTCTTTCTCTCTTATTTCCATTGTATCGGTCTCACCCACACACACACACACTCTCTCTCTCTCTCTCTCTCTCTCTCTCTCTCTCTCTCTCTCTTGATTACTTCACTTTCTCTCCTTTTTTCTTTATCTTCCTCTTCCTTTTCAAGTGGCATTTCATCTAAGAATATTGGTCATCATATCCCATTCCTTCTTTCATACTTTGTTTTCAGAAATTTTTGAAGTCATTTTCTTTTGCCTTTGGCAGACTGCTCTGTTTTCCTTTACTATATCTTTCAAAGAGCAATAATTAATGGCTTTTTTTCTTTCTTTTCTTAAAAGTACCCGGTATGAATTTAGTTTTCTAACTTCATTTCCTATATTGGAGGAAGTCCAAAACATCAAAAGATTATACATTTGTTTCTTTTCATAGGTTTTCTGTTCTTCTTTCTTTCACAAATATCATTTTTTCTTTGCTCTATCAAGGATTTCTTTAGCATTTTTAATACAAACTTTACATTCTTTTTACATTTGGTATTTCCATTACATAAAGAACACATGGAATAATGCACACATTATGCATCACTGTTTCAAATGTTTCATTATGGCATTAATTTTGAATACCACTATCAAATTTCTCCTTTTGCACCTTTTGAAATGAATGGCTGGCCTTTCCTTCTCCACTGCTTTGCACAACTCTTTCAAGTGTTGCAGTCTGACATTCTTATTTCGAATACCACTATGAAACTTATCCTTTTTCACTTTTTGAAATTGACAGCTGGCCTTTCCTTTTCGACTGCTTTTTGTCCTAAGACGTTTGTTTTCTCAGACTGTTGGGTAGTAACATTATTTCTTGACTCGTGAGATACTTCTTCCAACCAGCCTGACGGCGGAAGAAGTACCCCTCCAAACGTAGCTCAGTAAAAGCTTACGACTCAAGACATGATAAAGCTCTTACATCTATGGCTTCCTTTCAGTCCATAAAGTCCAGATTTTTCCAGAAGTACTATCATTGTTTCAAAAGTTACATTTCGACATTAGTAAATCGAATACCACTATGAAATTGCTTTTTTACCAATTAAAATCTATGCTTTGCTTTTAGATCTGTTCTTAGAATGGTTTAAAAAAAATTTTTTAACCAAAGATGCCACCAGACAAAAGAACTGAAACTATGTTTAAACTACCTAAATCTTAAATGAAAACCTTCAATATCCCATATCCGTACCTGCAAAACTACCCCTTTAAACTATCTTCGTTATACGTATTTTCACCCTTACAAGTCCTAGTTCAACTTCTATTAAAAATCATAGCCTGACTGCTGTCTTAAACTGATCTCACACAAATTCATTCCAACTTATACACACCTATCTGAGGCCATGTGACTGTTTAAGTACCTCAGATGAACATGTGTCGTCGTTACTCTTATGGAGGCACCCATCACCAATCAAGCGGTCTCGGAAGCTCATCTTTCCAGACATCATATGCAGGAACACTACCATCGCCGATAAAAAAGGAAGACCTTCTAACAGCTATGACCGATAGGGTATACTGGAAAGGTGTAGTGAATTCTATCTCAGCTGAGACCACAAGATCATGATGATGAGTGCTTAGATATAGAATAATCCCTACTTCTTTGTGAGATATACAAATCATTAATCACTCTTTTATCTAATAAACTATAATAAGTTACATAGCATGTTATTCTTTTTGTTGTTTACACGACTTTCTAAAAATAGTCTTGGAAATCAATAATTGTTTACCTTTGGTAGAAATAGTTCTCCAGCTACAAATTTGCATAAGTAAACAATCTTGTAACATTTAAATTATCCAGACATAAGCAATTCTTTTATGAAAGGGCGTTATTACTACATGTCTTGTGACAATTCCCATCTAATTATCTATTATCCAAACTGATCCTCTCAAGTAGATTTACTTTCAGTATTTCCGATCTAAAACTTACCTCTCTGTAATAACTGCCTTATTTGCAGCTTGTAGTGGATGATCGACAAGAAATGGACCCACTACAAACGAGACTGCCACTCCAACCGAGGAAAACATGGATGACACAGCAGTTGCTGTTGCTCGTTCTCCAGGTGGGAACCATAATGTCGAGATGACTGGTCCGACAGACTGGGCAACAGTTCCTGCTAAGGCATTCATGAGTTGTCCAGCATTCATAGTCCTATTGAAATAGCAGAGAGGGAAAAGAGGAATAAGTACCAATGAAGGCACCCCGATATTTATAATCAAAATATTTTACTATTTTCCTGTCTAATCCTACATTAAATGCTTCTAATCCTGCATCAACTGCATTATTTATCTAATATTGCATTATCTGCATTATTTATCTAATCATGCATTATCTGCATTATTTATTTAATCCTGCATCATCTGCATTATTTATCTAATCCTGCATTATCTGCATTATTTATCTAATCCTGCATTATCTGCATTATTTATCTAATCCGACATTATCTGCATTATTTATCTAATCCTGCATTATCTGCATTATTTATCTAATACTTCATTATCTGCATTATTTATCTAATCATGCATTATCTGCATTATTTATTTAATCCTGCATCATCTGCATTATTTATCTAATCCTGCATTATCTGCATTATTTATCTAATCCTGCATTATCTGCATTATTTATCTAATCCGACATTATCTGCATTATTTATCTAATCCTGCAGTATCTGCATTATTTATCTAATCCGACATTATCTGCATTATTTATCTAATCCTGCATTATCTGCATTATTTATCTAATCCGACATTATCTGCATTATTTATCTAATCCTGCATTATCTGCATTAAATGCTCAGAGTAAGTTCAAAGAAGAGGCACTAAATAAATTAATATTGACAACACCTGGTAGACTTGCTACATATTTTTAGTAAAACTAATCAAATAAATGTAAAATATACTAAAAAAATATCGAAATCTTTTACTGAACTCAGAAGTTTTCAATTTGAAAAGAATTACTTTAAAGTATTTTTCTGCAAGTTACTTCTTTCCTTTGAGAGAGACCTGGAATATCAAAACACGAAACCTAGAATATCAAAACACGAGACCTGGAATATCAAAACACGAAACCTGGAATATCAAAACACGAGACCTGGAATATCAAAACACGAGACCTGGAATATCAAAACACGAGACCTGGAATATCAAAACACGAGACCTGGAATATCAAAACACGAGACCTGGAATATCAAAACACGAAACCTGGAATATCAAAACACGAGACCTGGAATATCAAAACACGCAACCTGGAATATCAAAACACGAGACCTGGAATATCAAAACACGA
>RDPX01000577.1:61947-76660 GCA_003991215.1 Morbakka virulenta | reverse complement strand
TATGTTATAGTGATAATTCGCGGCGTTTGCTGAAGCATAACCCATAACACACGCATGGCACGCTAGCTAAATTTAGCTGTGTTTTTAAAGACTTTTTAGCGTGTTTTCCGCAAACTCTCTCTTTCTCGCTCTCTCTCTCTCTCTCTCTCTTTCTCTCTCTCTCTTGTGCTTCTCATCACGTATTGTGATTCTGCACTTCTCACAGTTATGGTGATATCATAAAAAAAGACTGAAAAATGCAGGACAGATTTCCTGCCATGTGGATTCGTCACTTCCACAATCGAAAAAAGTGTACTCAGCAAAATACCAATAATTTTTAGTGATAAATATGTCAGGTTCTTGTAAATTGGTTTCTCCAATTTCAAATGAAGATGTTGTAAACGAAAGTTTATTAGTGACTTTACAGAACCAAATATATTTGTACGAAAGGAGGACTTTACAAGCTGGTTTGTCCCATACGAACCAGGTGAAAATCTGAACGAAAAGGGTATAGTCAACCTGTTTACACGGCAGATAATGAGGGTAAAGAAAGTGACGAAAAAGATCCTCGTATTTTCGAAGACAAGAAAACGCTGAACTCTTCCATCTCGTGTGCAGAGGCAATGAAAATATTAGAAGAGTATTTGTCTTGGCTCTTTCTTTTCCAATCGAAGGCTACCATTGAAAACACTTCCAAGTTAATAATGCTTAGAGGCGTGGATTAAAAAAAAGGAAAAGAGCCCCAAAAAGTTATTAGATATATGTATGTATATATGGATGGATGTATGCTTACATGTATGTATGTATATATGTAAGTATTTGTGTATATATGTATGTTTGCATGTATGTATGTATATATGTATGTATATATACATGTATGTATGTATATATGTATGTATGTATATATGTATGTACATTGTATGAAAATAGTCGCCGGGAGCATGAACGGTTAAAGCGTAGACTGTGCAAAGTCTGACAGAACAACCTTGATGAAGGCTCAAAAAGTTGGACGTGTGAAAACTGTGACCGGATTCTTCTTTCAAAAGCTGGCTCTGTCAATCATTTGAAGTCCCATGTCAGATCAAAGCCCCTTTCTACTTTCCCTCCAAGCCTACACAATCTCTCATGTGTGATGTGTTGCAAGGTTTGCAAATCAGCGCCAGGTCTCAAAAGACACATGGCTGTACACAGACATTAAATTTCACAAAGTGATACCATCAACCCAGTGGAAGCTTCTCCTTTCATCTGTCACTTATATTTCAAGCATTGCAGAACAGAAGTTGGTCCCCAAAGTCACCTACAAGGTCGCGCAAGGAAAGCCAGAAATTTTACTGACAACAACTGAAGTCAGACGGCAATCACCTGTCAAGATGGAGCAATCACTATGTATGCAAGCATGTATGTATGTATGTATGTATGTACGTGTGTATGTTTGTTTTAATGGGTGCATGTATAAATTTGCTGCAAAATTAAAAATTTAGTGTGTTTCAAAATAATTTCCTCTTAAACCCTCCCGATCCTAATTACAGTGGCGGGAAGAAGTTTAAAAAGAACTGATTGACTTTATTTCCAGAATGGTCCCCGCAGATTTTCGGGGAAAAAGAAAGAAAAAGAAAAAAAATATATATAAATATAGTCACAAAATTTTATACAGCCAAATCATGAGTGAAAGACAGAATATTCGGTGTCAGTAGTACACATATAAATCATCATTTTCTCTCTGAATATTTTTGAAAAAGTTTTCTTTGATCTCGTGCTTGAATGTGTTGACTGACACTGTCTAAACTTCAGATAAAACGAATTCATTTCTTTTGAGTAGATATTAATTTTTTGAACAGCCGCTTAAATAACATTGGGTATCATGAAAATTCTGAACTTTTTTGACTTGGAGGAAGCCATAGATGTAAGAGCTTTAACATGTCACAAGTTGTAAGCTTTCTCTGAGCTACGTTTCGAGAGATACTTCTCCCATCGTCAGGCTCTCTATTATACTATTGACGATGGGAGAAGTAACTCGAAACGTAGCTCAGCAAAAGCTCACGACTCAAGAAATGATAAGGTGCCATGATGAGCATGCATTATCAAAACGAGGTTGAATGAGGGCCTTTCAAAACAACCTGACAAGGGGAAAGGAGCCTGCGAACGAATATAGTCCGATAGTGATTTTTTTGGAAAATTTTAAGTGTGTTTAACAGTTTGAGTAAAACAGTAGATAAAATTAAAATACAAAAACCTATGAGCTTAACAGATAACAAATGGAGTAGCTCTCTCACATATACAGTTCACCCTCGTTTTAGCGAACATGGTTTTTAACGAATTCCTCATTTTATCGAACAAAAAGTTACGGTCCCTTAAAGTTGACTATCAAAGCCTTCATAAAATGCCTCTATTTAACGAACTCGCTTTTAGCGAAATCGTCATTATATCGAACAAAAATATCTTCTTATCTACAAAAATATCTATCCTCGAAATAGCGAATACTTGGTACCATATTTTAGAACTCGAATCCTTCGTATCAACAGAATCGAATCATAACATTCGAAATTCAATCTTTGATCTCCAATCAAGCTTTTGTTTACTAAGGATAAAAAAAGGCTATATGGCAAGTAAATAAGGTGAGTCTGGCTGATAAATATAAGGCAATCATCGATCCTGAAATATTGAATCAGTATAAGGAAACCCAAACCAGAGATGTTGATGACGAAACCGGAAAGAACGAAGAGGAAGAGGAACTAGAACCTCTAAAGAAACTCTCGCGAGCCAAAATGTATGCAGTTATGGAGTTGCTGCAGAAATACAGTTTATTCGAAGAGGAGGAGGTGACATTCAAGATGAAGAGACATCTTGAAAATTTAATATGATATATGATGAAAGTGTAGAGCGTAAACAACAACAAACTACCATTGAAAAGCTTTTTTAGAGACTATAATTCTTATTGTAAAGTTTTATATGGCCATTATCGGTTGATAAAAAGCAGTTCTATAGGAAATTAGTTTCATCAATTTAAAACCCATTTTTAACTGATTTTAAACACATTTTTTAAAAGCCCGCTTTTATCGAATACCTCGCTTAAGCGAACAAAATTGCTTTGTCCCTTCAGGATTTGCCAAAACGAGGGTGAACTGCAGCATCATTCGATTTTATTTACTTCTTCTCTTGAATCCCTGTGGCTACTACCCCTCATGAAGCCTGGATACAAGCCAGTTTCTATAACAACAGCAACAAATGCTAAAGATGGTACCAAGGATACAAACATTGGAAAATCACTTGATCACCCACAACAAGCTGCAAGAATACCAACTTCAACAGTACTGTCTGTACAGATAAAATAAGCCACTGAAATGAATCCCAGTGGAACTTCTAGTTGTAGGTAAGTACTTCTTATTTCTCGTTCGACTTGTCCCTTCAGGTAGGCACGGACACAAAGCCAAACTTACGCATAGAACTGTCTGACTACGACCTCTATCTCCTATATGCCTCTCTTCTTTTGCGCCCATTTTTAACCGCCTAACATCGGTGTAAGATAGCCTGGGATATGTTGTTTTGGTCCCATATGGACCGATGGTAACCCTGGCGCAGATTTTTTTTTCCCATCATTGTAGAGGGAAATGCGGTAAGTGGAAACTCCGAACAAATTCATAAATCAATTTCAACCATAATTCTCTATGTTCATGATTTTCAATGTTTAAGCTTTCAATTTCAGCCATCCCTAGTATTATTTGGGCACAGACAAGTGGTTAAAATATTTCAGCAAAAATTGTACTCCTTGCGCTTAAAAGATTTAGGCCATTTCGCGGGTTAACATTCATTGAAAGCCCATCGTAGTTCACATATGATAAGTTAATTTTGGTGTTTGATGGTTTCACTTTACTAATTATAATTAGTAAAGCTTTGTTGTTAATTCCTATTGAGATGCTATTGCAGAGAAAAAAACATTAAAAAAATCTTTGTCGTAAACATTAGAATTAATAAAAATGCCCAATTCTTTTCTTCAGTAATTTTTTTATCTAAATCCTTACTGTAACATTTGCAAACTTTAAATGCTGTAACTTCTCAAATATGAAAGATACATCTATGGGGTAAGCATTTTCTTGAATCATTTTCATTCCTTTATCAGAAAAACACCACTTTGATCTTTTTTTTACCCTTTGCTTCTGTCATTCCCTTTTCATTTGTACTGCAAGGTTCATTCTCCTACATGCTCTTCATCTCTCCTTTCTACATGGCTATACCACTGCAACCGTACCTCTTGCAACTTCTTGGAAGCTTCCCCAACACCAACCCTCTCCTTATTTCTTCATTTCTAACACTGTCCAGTCTACTCACTCTAGGTGCCCAGTGGTGGATTTTCATCTCTGCTACATCTAACTGACTTTCTTGACTTTTGATTAGCAGTACTGTTTCCTTCCCTTTTAACATTGCAGGTCATGCCATGATCTTGTTTACCTTGCCTTTAAGTTTTTTTAGGTAAGTACTTCATACCTTACTATTTCGAGGTTGACTGTTAACGAATAGTTTATCCAGATCAGCTGAAATGAAAACCTTACACTTGTTATTTAGTGTTGTTGTAGCTTGTTTGTTGCAACAAAAGTTTTTTCAAATATTAACTTAAGTCATAAGTTTTAATTTTATTGATGAGACATTTTCCTTTTAGCATCCCTATATTTTCACGTTACCACCCAGTGATTCCAAAACTGTACACACCAGCATGGAAACTTGATATGAAGAACAGGAACTTGATCGCAGAGGTAAGGTGTTTAGTGTTCACTTGCTTCTTCTTTACTTTATTTTTTTTTTTTGAAAACCTATTTCATGTGTTCAGGGTCTCACATATTATCCTTTTGAAAATGGTATTTGGCATATAAGGAAGTTTATATATATATATAGGTGTGTGTGTTTGTTTGTTTGTTTGTAACTCAGTAGGTTTGTTTGGGAAGTACTATTTTAATTCATCACATTCTGAGTATATCATCATTGTCCATTTTTTATGACTGTACCATCAAGATTGAAGACAACCATTCCATGCTTGGTGGTCTTGTAAGTTGGTATCACCCAATCCTGTAGATTCTTGATCATGTTTCACTAATTTTTCTCACATCAGGTTTGGTCTGACTTGAGCTGTAGATCCATTTACCCAGACCAAGGATATCCATTCCAAACTGCACTCAACATTCCCAAACCTGCTTACTTGGAGAGTGTCTGTAGTATTACCTATGTTAAGCTGAGAAAGGAGTGACTTAAAGGGGACCTTCACTTCAGGATTGAGAAGGCAGATTCAGCAATCCATCACTTTTCCATTGCATATCAGTTTTGAAGGAGTCAAAGCTGTAACTTTCAATGGTTCTGAGCCATATACCTACAAAGGTCTTATGTAGCTGGAGTATAGACAACCCCTGGTTGTGATTGGTAGATTTTTTTGTCAAGTATGGAAGAAGCTCTGTGATTATTTACCATGTAGACTATATATGACCAAAAAATAAGCTATAACAGAGCTAAAATACCTATATATACATATATAGGGGGTTTTCAGCTTAGAGCAAGGCAGATTGAGCTATGTAAGTACATAGATCAATCCACAGCTCTTCACTTTACCCAGATTCATAGACAAGACCTACAATGTCCTTTCACCCATTTCTATCCTGAGCTAACATTTTCAGACATTTGAGGTCATATACACAGTTCAAGGTTTTAACATCCATAAGCTCAGGATTCAATTCATTAGCAATTTTAATATCCTTCTCTATCACCACAGGGAGAGTAGTTCTAGGCCTACCTCTAAACTTCTTTCTGTTGTCAACATTTTCAAAATAAAATTTCATACTTTGTTGAGCTGGTGTATTTTCATTCAACCATAAAACATGTCCAAGTAAAATACCTCTAAACTAATATTCTTTTAATATATTGGTTCTTTCCTTCTTTACTTCATAATAGTGGTGAAACTGTGGTCAATGAATTTACCCATAATAACAGTGACATCCATCTGCCCCAGAATGCAACATGTCTTTTGCTAATATTATTCAGAAGGCAGTGAACCACCCTTTTGCATTAATTATGTTAACCTACCCCACTTAACAATACACGGTCATGCAATTACATGATAATTGGATGGTTGATATGTTCAAGATACATGTTCATATGTAAAAAATGCATTCATTCATGAGTGCAAGATTAATATGCAATGTTAGAAAAATCAATATAATACTTCCACTTGAAAGGACCAACACAATGATTTTTCTCATGATTTAAAAAACATGCATCCCATANTTTAATATCCTTCTCTATCACCACAGGGAGAGTAGTTCTAGGCCTACCTCTAAACTTCTTTCTGTTGTCAACATTTTCAAAATAAAATTTCATACTTTGTTGAGCTGGTGTATTTTCATTCAACCATAAAACATGTCCAAGTAAAATACCTCTAAACTAATATTCTTTTAATATATTGGTTCTTTCCTTCTTTACTCCATAATAGTGGTGAAACTGTGGTCAATGAATTTACCCATAATAACAGTGACATCCATCTGCCCCAGAATGCAACATGTCTTTTGCTAATATTATTCAGAAGGCAGTGAACCACCCTTTTGCATTAATTATGTTAACCTACCCCACTTAACAATACACGGTCATGCAATTACATGATAATTGGATGGTTGATATGTTCAAGATACATGTTCATATGTAAAAAATGCATTCATTCATGAGTGCAAGATTAATATGCAATGTTAGAAAAATCAATATAATACTTCCACTTGAAAGGACCAACACAATGATTTTTCTCATGATTTAAAAAACATGCATCCCATATTATTTCTATGATGGAGTGTTTCTACAACCTCGCAGACTCTACCATGCAGAGTATTCACATTAAGTGTACTAATTCTGAACTGTCTCAGGTGCTTGCAGGATTTGCCTTGATGGGCCAACCCTGCCCCCTGCACCTGATATGAAGGGGCCAAGCCAGAGACATTACTGACATGAGTGCCAACACTGCCTATATCTAGATCAGTGTTTGAACTTGCCATATTTGTTTGGAAACAAGGTTTTATGGAAGCACCTGTCCTAGCTGACCTTCCAACTCAAATTTATGGTGTCTGAGGGACAAGACTTGTCAAAAGTTTACTCTTGAATGGGAATTGACTTGCCATAAGCTATCCAACAGTCACAGAGGCCAATCCACCAAGACACTGGATGCCAGACAGACACTTCTTTGATTTTCATTTGATTTTTCCTTAGGGCTTGACTGCCATAGAATGTGGGAGAAATCCCTTGAACTGCCATTCAACAGTGCTACTGCTGACCGAGATTAGCATCTGCTTCACCTGAAGCTTTTGGCAACAGGCTCTTCTGGGCTTACACCAACCTGACTCAGTAGGTTGTTTAGTATCTACCAGCAACTGGGGTAGAATCCAGAGGGAATGACTTGCAAGTGCCACTGGGCAGGTGGTCTTCAAGGGGGCTGAGCTTGGACCAAGGAGTCCCATGGATGTACAACCAAATCTCTCCATATACTTTTTATCAACCCTCAGATTCTTTTAATTGCTATTGTTATTGCATATATAATGAGATATCATTATAAATGATACCTTATAAAGGTAACATATAGCACCTTAAAGACCACACAGGATAGAAAAAATTTAATCAAAACAAGATTAAGATTATTTACAGCTGCACAAACAACACGAGCATAATCATCAATATCCAGAAAAAGCTCATTCATAACTCACAAACAGTACCACTGCAAATAGTGCCAAGAACAACAAACCATGCAAATGTCCCCCGAAAAAAAGCCTTATATTCACTTAACTGGACTACAAATATTTGTTGTGTATCAAGCCACTATAGCAATAACACCACTTAAATATACATAGGACTCACAGAAAATGATTCAAGACCAGGTACAGAACTCACACTGCAACTTTTCAACACACAAAATACAGAAACTTGATTAATCTTAATAACACATCTGACATTAAAAGATGGATATATTAACCATACAACCTCTTGGAAAATCCTTTCAATTAGAGGGCATACAATAGTCTAAATAAATGGTGAAAGATCTCTTTCAAAGAAAATTTCTTCATCGTTTGCCATCCACTTTTAAGAATCGGAAACAAAAGAAATGAACTTGTCTCTTCTTGTAACCACTGTAAAAAGCTTTTGTTAATTCAATACTTTAGTGCATTGTCTTGAATTGTAAATAGAATGTATAACCTTTAACTTGGAATATTTTTACTTGTACATCTCTTGAAGAGTGAGCACAATCATAATACAGGTTTGTAGAGATGGAAAGTGTAATCTTTTGACTCTTTTCTTCTTGCTGTATCATTATTTTATGCAGTCACTCTGCCATTATGTAATGAGCACTGTACAATGGATAATTGAATCTAATACCATATACATATATATATATAGTAAGACCTTGTGCAATGTTTTGTTGTGGACAAGTGGTTATTAATCTCTTGCTACAAAAGTGACATTAGGAGAAACAGAAGTCAGCAGTTAGTAGCTGAGAATAACCATGGATAACTGCAAGGTCTTCAGAAATGTCATTTAGGGACAATTGACTGAAAACACAGAATTATGATATTGATGATGCTTACACAAATTACTGGTCACTGCCATTTTTATGATAAAATGATTTTTAGTAACCTAGGTGTTTTGTTACCCTATAAATAATTGAATATACATTTATAATCAAAATTAATAACATTTTCAGTTTTTGAATCTAATTTTGACCCTGTAAATAAGGAGGACTTGTGCTGTGCCCCCTGACTAGCTTTTACTACCACAGAGTCCAACATGGTGATAACACACACAGGTCTTTTGTGAAATCAATCCTATTTACTCAATTCATTGATCTTTGCCATTGGCCTGTTGATATAAATAAACTATGAATAACTTATGTAGGGGTTGCTGTTTTAAAGAACTCTTCCACTTAAGCTTGGCCAGTGTGTCTGAATTGTCATGAGCCACATGATATGATTTGGAATATTTTAAATATTTTTGTTGCAACTTCATAGTCCAGTTAACACATTCAAGACCATTGAGAACAACAGAGGTATATATATTTTGTAGACACTGGCTTTAGTGTGATACAGGCTTCTTTTGGATGCAAACAGTATCCTGTTCCTCTTGAAAGTGACCCAGCCAAGTCCTATTCTATATTTGACTGCTACATTTCCATCAGTCTTCATCTTCTTTTTCTTTCAGCCATTTCCAATGGATCAGGGTGGGCCAGCCTCTTTGCTCAGTCTCCTACACTTTCTCTAATCTTTGGTGGCCTTCACCATTGCTTGAACTTTTTCCATATCCCTCTTCATGACATCCCTCCAACACAGCTCTTGCCTTCCTCTACTCCCCTTTCCCCATTCTCATGACATGGCCATTACCACCTCAACCTAGCTTCTCTTGCTTTTCATGTATGTTTTGCAAGCCTTCAAATTTCTTTGTTTGTTCGGTGTTCTCACAGGGACACCCCTATCATTAGCCTAGCCAACTGTCCTGGAATGGCCTGGACAGTCCCAGAATTGATGTCTGGCATCCCGTTTCCTGGCCTACGTCACTTTTGCCCTGGAAGTTGCTGAGAGCTCTGCAATAAGCACAAGCCAAAGCTTTTGCTTATTTTTCTTCTTCATAGGAACAGTTCTTGCAGTGTCAGTAGGAGCTCTACATGATAAGTTCGGTGCTGTTTCTTTTAATTGCATCATTGTCTGTATGTTGCTGTTAATTTGGCTTAAGTTAAGTAGGAAATTATGGGTAACAGAGCTCCTGCTATTCTTAAATTATCAGAGGCAGTTTTTTGCTGCTGTTTGAAGTGCTTTTATCAGTATAAACTGCAACACTGCAGTCAAAATTGTAAAAATTAATAGAGCACAGCATTTATATTTTTCTTAGCGAGAGTTCATTTATTATATTTCCGTAAATTAAGATTGATACATATTTGAAAATTAAATGTCTTAATCCTTAATCTGAAAGTTATGAGTATAATAAATTGTAAACTGTTTGTTGCGACATTTAAGTATTTTTTCTGTTTTTTGTTTTCTCTATGCATTTTGGCATCATGTTAATGGCCGCTCCCTTTTAAAGGTGAAAGCACGTTTTCGAGTGAACCGGGAATTGAGTTTTGTTGGTTTTTGGGGGGTTTTTTGTATTAAGGTGTCCCGGAATGGCGAAACAGAAAGCTGGTAACGCTACCTATCATCCGTCATAGCATCGTCATCCCAGTTGACATAAGTGCCCACTCTTTCACTACAGTTCCATCATTAGTAGTAGACAATTTATTTTCCAGGTATACAAAGTAATCCACTTGTTTGATTATTTTGCCTTTGATTGTAAGATAAAGATTGATATTTCTACTAATAGTTTGTCATATCTTTTTTTATGTTGTTGCATAGAACTGTAGACTTGCTAATGAGGCTTATGGTCCACATGAAATCTCACTGTATCTTGAAAAACGAGGTAAGTTGTTGTGAAATTCTACACCTAGTTTAACTTTGTTTAAATTATACATTATATTATTTAGAAATTAACTGAGAAGCCGTGGCTTAATGGTTAGTGCAACTGCACAGTAACCAAGAGTTCCGGGTTTGATTCCCTGAGCTGTCGAGGAGAATTTGGAACTTTGCAAAGAAAAAAAAAAGCCATTGGTTGGCTTCAGGAAGGGCATCCGGCCAAGAAATTCCTCACTGCCAAATCAAAGTCCCTCTGAAGGGCACCGTCTGAGCCCCAGTTGGGGGAAAATGATGTTAAAACTTAAAAAAAAAATAATTTAGAAATTAACTAATGGGAGGTTTATGCCAAATCCAAAAGTCAAATTATGAGGACATTTAAAGTTTTTTTTCTAAGATCAGTTTCTCCATTGATCGATATCATACCAAGATGCACAGGATGGTCAAAATGTTCCATGGCAGCACACGTGATTAATACTTAATTGTATGGCAATCTTCCAAAACGTTCAACTAAAGTCAGGCAAAGAAGGATGTGCCATTCTGGTCATTGTGTCAGACATCTAAAGGAGATTGCTAGTAGTCTAGTTATCTGGCAGATAACTGAAGGGCAACCAAGCAGAGAAGGTAACCTCAATTTAAAATGGTCAAAATGTTCCATGGCAGCACATATGAATAATACTCAGTTGTATGGCAATCTTCCAAAACTTTCAACTAAAGTCAGGCAAAGAAGGATGTGCCATTCTGGTCATTGTGTCAGACATCTAAAGGAGATTGCTAGTAATCTAGTTCTCTGGCAGATAACTGAAGGGCAACCAAGCAGAGAAGGTAACCTCAATTTAAAATGGTCAAAATGTTCCATGGCAGCACATATGAATAATACTCAGTTGTATGGCAATCTTCCAAAACTTTCAACTAAAGTCAGGCAAAGAAGGATGTGCCATTCTGGTCATTGTGTCAGACATCTAAAGGAGATTGCTAGTAATCTAGTTCTCTGGCAGATAACTGAAGGGCAACCAAGCAGAGAAGGTAACCTCAATTTAAAATGGTCAAAATGTTCCATGGCAGCACATATGAATAATACTCAGTTGTATGGCAATCTTCCAAAACTTTCAACTAAAGTCAGGCAAAGAAGGATGTGCCATTCTGGTCATTGTGTCAGACATCTAAAGGAGATTGCTAGTAATCTAGTTCTCTGGCAGATAACTGAAGGGCAACCAAGCAGAGAAGGTAACCTCAATTTAAAATGGTCAAAATGTTCCATGGCAGCACATATGAATAATACTCAGTTGTATGGCAATCTTCCAAAACTTTCAACTAAAGTCAGGCAAAGAAGGATGTGCCATTCTGGTCATTGTGTCAGACATCTAAAGGAGATTGCTAGTAATCTAGTTCTCTGGCAGATAACTGAAGGGCAACCAAGCAGAGAAGGTAACCTCAATTTAAAATGGTCAAAATGTTCCATGGCAGCACATATGAATAATACTCAGTTGTATGGCAATCTTCCAAAACTTTCAACTAAAGTCAGGCAAAGAAGGATGTGCCATTCTGGTCATTGTGTCAGACATCTAAAGGAGATTGCTAGTAATCTAGTTCTCTGGCAGATAACTGAAGGGCAACCAAGCAGAGAAGGTAACCTCAATTTAAAATGGTCAAAATGTTCCATGGCAGCACATATGAATAATACTCAGTTGTATGGCAATCTTCCAAAACTTTCAACTAAAGTCAGGCAAAGAAGGATGTGCCATTCTGGTCATTGTGTCAGACATCTAAAGGAGATTGCTAGTAGTCTAGTTATCTGGCAGATAACTGAAGGGCAACCAAGCAGAGCAGGTAACCTTAATTTAAAATGGTCAAAATGTTCCATGGCAGCACATATGAATAATACTCAGTTGTATGGCAATCTTCCAAAACTTTCAACTAAAGTCAGGCAAAGAAGGATGTGCCATTCTGGTCATTGTGTCAGACATCTAAAGGAGATTGCTAGTAATCTAGTTCTCTGGCAGATAACTGAAGGACAACCAAGTAGAGAAAGTAGAAAGTTGACATATGTGGATAATCAGCTACAAGATACTGCAATAACAACAGTTGAAGAACTGAGAGTGGCAATGGAAAACAAAACCGTGTCTACGATGTGGTGCATCCTGAAAGACGGATGAGGTAAGGTGTGACTTTCTCTATCAATAGGTGGAAAAGCAAGAAATTATTTTAAATCATTCTATTACAATACTAAAAGTAGATTGAGTTTTAAAGAAGAGTACTTTCTTTGGGAATTTTTTTTTACATCTGACCCCGTTTTAGGCTTTTCACAATAAACAAGGCTCTGAAGCAACTTTTGCACACAATTTAAACTTTTCATTTATTGATTCTTTATCTTTATCAAGTCTATCTCCAAAAATGTGTACAAATTCAGTACTATTTCACCTATAATGGAGAAAGGAAGTGAGTGCAGTCCTCTCAGGGGTGAAGTTAGGGCTCGAAACAATAAGCTTTTTTGGATAAAAAACAGTATGGCTGAGCCCACGCACACATCTGGTTTCCCAACACCCCATCGGTGTGGAAGTGCTCTCGAAATAATGGAGCAAATTAACTAGCAACAGTACGGAAATAAAACGAGTATGCTTTCTAGAAATCGCAGAAAACGTGAAATTCTTAAGGAGTAAAGGTTCGCCTTTGTTGAGGTATTAGCGAAGAAGACTCTCGTCAGGATTTTACTTAATGTAAGGGTTTTCTGACCTGTTAGAATGGATGATCAAGAGAAAAAAGAAATTTATCAGCCATGAAATCTAAAGTGAATTCATAGTGTTGGTGCCATATAGAGGAGCCATGGCTAAATGGCTAGTGCAGTTGCACAGTAACCAAAAGGTTCCAGGTTCGATTCCCCGAGCGGGCGAGGAGAATTTGGAACTTTACAAAAAGATAAAGCCATTGATTGGCGCCAGGAGAGGCATCCGGCCAAGAAATTCCTCACGGCCAAAACTGTTGCATACGCTACTTCGCCTGCCATCTTTGTTACATCATGTTTACATTATCGCCAGTCACTGCATTTCAATAACAAGTTATATGTTTCAGTCGTTAATCAAAATGGCGTCTACTTTTCTGTGTTCACTTCCTTTGACTTCTAACTTGGTGTCAGAAGTGGGATACGAACCCACGCCCACATTCGTGGAAAAACAAAGCCCTCCTGAAGAGCACCGTTTGGCCCTCAATTGCTGGGGGGAAATGACTTTAAAACAAAAACAGTGTTGATGTCATATCATGACATTCCTGATTTATCAAAAGCAAATTACTTTCTATAAATGAAACCATATTTTTAATTTTTAAAAGTTATTGATGCTAGATAGATAGAAGATAGTGTTTATATATTTTTTTTGAGTTCACAGACTTAAGGATTTTTAAAGTTACACATTGGCTACTCAAGTTTTTGTGGACACCAATTTTTATGATGGAAATGGTACCGTTAAAAAAACCCCGTCAGGCGTCGTCAATTCTATTTTCAAAATTGTATGAAACATTTAACATGCATTTTTAATATTCGAGAAAAGAAAAGAGTTTACGGTACCTACATTCTTCTAGTTGTTTTATATGGACTTGAGTGTGTCTACTGGACCTCATTGCTGTGAAAGAAAATTGAGACCGTTCAAAAAAAATAAAATGAGGATTATGGCAAATAAGACACTCCTTGATAAAATAAAGATAGATGATCTCAGATAAACAAAAGGATTGAAGCATCCTGATATGTATATTCAAAAGTAGAGTTTTAAATTTATATGCTCATATGAAACGCACCCAAAAAGGTCTCTGAAAAATATGTGTGGAAGGAATTATCCCACGAAAAAGGAGCAGAGGCTACCTACCAACTGGTTGGATGGACAGTACAAGGAAATGGTCTGGTCTCACTTTTCAAGAATTAAATGAATCCATGAGAAACAGGAAAAATTGGAATAAAATAAGCTCTCAAGTCAAAAATATGTGTGGAAGGAATTATCCCACGAAAAAGGAGCAGAGGCCACCTACCAACTGGTTGGATGGACAGTACAAGGAAATGGTCTGGTCTCACTATTCAAGAATTAAATGAATCCATGAGAAACAGGAAAAACTGGAATAGAATAAGCTCCCAAGTCAAAAATATGTGTTGAAGGAATTATCCCACGAAAAAGGAGCAGAGGCTACCTACCAACTGGTTGGATGGACAGTACAAGGAAATTATCTGGTCTCACTATTCAAGAATTAAATGAATCCATGAGAAACAGGAAAAATTGGAATAGAATAAGCTCTCAAGTCAAAAATAT